>JAUCMS010003562.1:0-25997 GCA_032357445.1 Enteromius radiatus
AAAGTATTACGTTTGTTTAATCATAAAAGCCATGCACAACTTTGTTGACAGTAAACTCATTCCTTTGATAAGTAGCCATGGTATAAGCTGTTAAATATTCCGGTATAGTGTAAACGTGCGCCCTTGCCGCCCTGCCAAGCGGTGGACTTCTGCATTCTGACTGGTTGCCGCCGAACCACATGCTATGTGCAGTATTGCACTGAGCGTTGTGGTTTGCTCATCTCCATTGTTATTGCTCCCTTCCATTATGCAGCCTGCACTAGTCCGCGCTCGCGCCCTCAGATCAAAACACCGCCGTCTCCTTCTGTTTCGTGGGTGACGTAAGCGCATTGTCACATTGCGAAAAAAACGTGACATGAACTTTAAAATTAATTAATAGAGGCTTCGAGGCAGAGGATTTTGCCTCAATCATTTTTTGTAATCGAGTTACTCGAGTAACTTGAGGAATCGTTTCAGCCCTACACAGGATATGTAGCTCTTTCTATGCAGGTTTTGGCATCATAATCCAGTTGCGAAACCAGAGTGAAAAGTCTAAAGCACTGAAAGTAAGATAGGGGCATATATAGACTCTACCTTTAGGGTAAACAAACTCATCCTTCCAGGAAGCTTGAAGAAAATACTGTTCTTCACTCTGTCTCCTCTGACCTGAGAGTGAAGCATGGTGACCAGGCAGGCTAGTGGAGCTGTGCCACTGAGGAAGGATGCAAAGTAGGGAAGCAATGTCTGCTCAGTAAAGTAAGGCTAAACGGATTTAAAAGGTAAAAATACAATATACAGACAATTAAATTCATCTTACCTTCTATTTTGGGGCGAGACATTTTTGAGAAAAAGAGAGAAATACAAAACAGAATTTTAAAGATGATCAAATAGAGGCAGCAAAAATGTACTCAGACAGAAACAAATCTTAAAACAAGGATATTTCTTAAACAGAAACATGAAAGTATATCAGTTTATACTAGACCTCATTTCTTTCAGCCCCTTTGTTTGAATGACATGCAGAATCTGTTTGGGGGTCATTGGGGCATCAGAAAAGTTCTCCAGAACCTGCAAAAGGTCAAACAAATCACACTAAATCAACAACTATTCAATTTATTGTACAGTCAAATCATGTTATGGGTAGGTAGACTACATGCTGGTTGGTGGGTTGCATGAACAATTAATTGAGTAGAAAGCAATTATAATGGCATGTCCAACTGAATCGATATCTATCTGTGAGGGTTTTACTGTGAAAAAGCACAGCACACTCTCCGCTTGCCAATTACAGTGCCACAGTAGTTCATACTCAGTTTAAGACCATGTCAGGTTTAACAGAAACACCCAGCTTTCTTCGGTCATGTTCATATTACACAAGTTCTGCACAATGTACAAAGCATAAAATCGACCTGCAGCCATCACACACCGTCCCAAGGAATGTATGTATGTATGTATATATATATATATATATATATATATATATAGGCTTACAGGCTTTTAGCCAATATGACTAGCAAAAACATAGGAAACGAATTGTGGAATGGGAGTTGGATTATTACAAGACTAAACACTTCTCTTTCCATTTATACAGAGCAAATAATATCCTCCTAGTCCTGGTGCACAAGAGCATGTAACCTTTCGCTTGTATTGTGGTTAAAATGGGAAGCACTGCTCCCCGCTGTGCTCAGCTAAGTCTTGAACCAAGGACACTGGAACAGGAAATGGAACAGCACAAGCTACAATAGAAATGTGCACCAAATTATAAAATGCCAGGTGCACTTCCTGCAAGGAAGCAGGCAAGAAGAACGTCAAGCTGTGAGAACTTCAACCAAAATACTAGGCCAATGACAAGACAAACTTTCCAGTTATTTATAACAGTCCTGTCTCCTGACAAAGCACAACATTTCAAGTGTTCAAAATGGGATTGAAAGGAGCGGTACATTTAAGCATTGCTTCTGGAAAGTCATGCATTGTGGCAGACTGGTCTTTATTCTGTTCACCCCAGCCATTTCATGGTGACATCTTATACCACCATAATTCAGAGAACAGACAACACCGCTAACATTTTTGCTTTTAAATATATGTGGTTTGGTATTTTTAAAGCCATGTTAAAATCTTATTAAGTATTTATTGCATCTTCATTGCTTCCATTTTTGGGATGTGCATTTTTTTGTTTTCAGATTAGGATATTTTGAATAAACCAAACATTTGTTGATTCCTATTGAATTGAATTGTATGGGAAGTATATAAGTTCTGTTGGACTGAAGAAATTCATAGAGGTTTGGAACAATTCAAGGGGGTGTAAAATTAAAATTTTTTGTATTTTTGGGTGAACAGTTCCTTTAAGCAGTAGGTAAATATTTTCTAATAACTACCAAAGACTAACAAAAAAAAAAAAAAAACTGAACCAAGTATAAAATGAACTTTTTAAAGACCTTACAAAGAACAATTCATCATGTGGATTTCATGAATAAATATCCAACAGACTGGGCAAGGGGTTAAATTTACAAACAAAGCTTGTGCTGGATGAAAAGGCTCCTCATTAAATAATCCTCATTAAAGTCTGTGATGTTCCCTTGTTGCCACAGACATCCAAACCGTTTGTAGAGGATGCAATATTTAAACAACCACAAAAAACAAACCACAGCTTCACTCACTTCCAGAATCAGGACTAATGAAAACCAAATTTTCTCTCTCAAAATTAGGTTGTTTAACACACCAAGAACGGCTATACACAGTTACCATCACCTTAAACAAGGAACCATCGAGCAGGGCCAGAAACACTAAATAGGTGGCCTGCTTCACATTTCCTATTGCTTCCAAGTGTATCGCCAAGATGATCTGATATACACTGGCCCTGAGCCCAAGCATCTGGTTGCATCTTACTCCCAAAGCTGCCATTTCACACCGCTGCTTTTGTTTCAAAGTCATTATATAATGCTGCAATGCTCTTTGAAGTTTCATGATCATTCACACAACTGAATCATCTAAAATTCCAGATCATCCTTTAATTAATGAAATTCTGCTTTCACATTTCAAGTATTCAGTTTATTTGCTTGTAAGCATTTCCTTTTGCCCGCATCTCCCTGAGAGCCAGTCCTATTACTACAGAAGAGGACCCGGTAGGCGACTATCCTTCCTGGTATAGAGACATGCTCATACCTGCTTCCCAAAGCTCAATCACTGAGTGAGATGCCTGCAAAAGGGCACAGTCTGTAATGCATTTGTTTGGTATGAGTTGATTGATAATTTTCTAGGATCTCGACCACAGACAATACATTAAATAAACATTCATGAGCCCAGAAGTGACGTTACTTAGATATGCCATAGTATTATGAATTATAGCTTCTAAACTGAGACATATATACATATAACACACAGCATTGTAATAAATTATAAAGCAGTGGTTCTCCAGTACATAAGATCCCCACCCAAAACGGCACCCCTTGAGTTTCAAGATCTACTTTCACCAGATAGCACAGTCTGTAGCTCATCCAACCTTTCTTATTGCCAATCTCAAACTAGCCATGAGTTACACTACAAAAAAATGACTGAATTCAAACACAGTCTGGGGCTGTTAGGTTGGATCAAATTCAAGAATGAGAACTGCCAAGACCACCTAGAAATGCAGACAAAGACATGACATGCATAACTGACTATAACCACCTACGATGTTTTAATCGACAAAGCAAAAACAGGTAGATTAAATTAACTGCACAGGCTTGTTTTGTCCGAGACGCTATCTAAGGTCTAAAATGTTCTCACACTATACAGGTCTGTTTCTACTAAAGCTTTTTATAGCAATACTAAGATTGAAGTCTAGTGTCAGACATATGAAGAGACTAGTTTTTGTGTGAAACACCACTTAATGTGACATTTTTCCATTTAATCCACACCAAATGTAACAAAGAAACTAGGATGATGCAGATCATCTAAGAAAGACCTCTATTGGAGAATATAAACCACAGGATGTAGAAATTACATTTAATACGCAACAATATATGCATGACAGAACAATTTTACACACCCTTGGACCACCACAGTGGAGAATAAAGGAGAAACCCTACTATCATAATAGCAGACCTGTTTAGTCTTAGTCTTCAACAATACGTGTTTTGATCCGGATGTTAAATTAAAAAGGCTTTTGACCCTAATAGTAATTTTATTTATTCAGTATCCAAAACTGACAAAGAAGATCAATGGCATATGAGCTGGATAGAAACATACAAATATGGCCTACTATAATTTTAACAGTCAATGCTTAAAACAAACAAGTAGTACAAATGAGCATTTACGACACACTTTAGTTAAAATTGTCTTTAATGACGGACAAATCTCTCACAATGGGTATTTTCAGCACTATACTCAGCTCGCTAAAAGAAGCCCTGCAAACAAAGGGTCAAACAGGCAGAGCAGCTAATACGCTAGGCTACCAGCAAGGGCTCTTTCATTCAAATGGGACACGAGAAACTAGAAATGTAACGCTCATGTTGACATGGTAAGTACAGGGATCGTGGATTAAGAGCCATGTAAACACAAAGGTAAAAGCCGGGTTGTGAAACATACTGCCTACGAACAGCAGCAGCGGCGTCTGCATGTGTCCAACCCAACAGCTCGAGCCCAGCGCGACACAGCTTTGTTCGCGGCTCCCGTACAACACCCCTAACCCCACGCACAGGGATTAAACCGCTATAATTCACTTAAAACGGTTAATATATTACCATACGAGCTGCCTCGGCCCACGTGCGCTCCTTCTTTCTCTTCTGTTTGTCCTTCATTTCCTCAGCGTTGTCGCGCGGGTGCGGATTTCTGCAGCGGATATGAAACGTGTGCGTGATATACGGCAAGCCCGCTAGCGTGCTAAGCTAGCTGCAACACCAAACGGGTCTTTGATTCCCCTTCGCCCAAGTACTTGCGTAGTCGCTCTGTTCAAACACGCACGCGTTTCCGTAGAATGGCTTGCCAAAAAATCTGTCGGTTGTTGCAGGAGCGGCGTTCCAGAGAGTTTTTTGTAACGTCTCGCTGGTTAAACGGAGGTAAACAGAAACAGGGCGAAGAACAGGCGAGCCCCAGCAGCCTTTGGCATACTGCAGGAAATCCTCGGTTTGGAATGCAAGACGAGGAGAACACAACAATGAGGTCAAAGGTCAAACACACTGCAGGAATGCAACACAAAAACAATTCTCCCCATCCCCCTCTTCTTCAGTAGATCCTACAGCCGCGGCTCATCTGACGCATCTGACGGGATGAGGCCACGCCCATTGTTATGTGCAGCGAGATCAGACGTGATTCATTTTAGGCAGCACGACACATACAGGAAAATAATACAATTATTGTTTTCTGCGCTTTGTAAATTTTCTCTGTGATTTTTTACTGCACAAAACAATCTCGCATTATTTAAAGTACAGAGAGCAAAGAAACACTGCAAGTAAATATTCCTATAATACAAATGAAAATACAATAAATCATGGTTCCGTGAAGGAAATTGATATTAATAACTTTTGACAACATTTAAATATCCAGTGTAATTAAATAACAGCTGTATTTGCACGTTTCACATACTTCCTTTTATGGAGTTTTGACATAGAATCATCTTTTTGGGTGGGACTTAAAACCTGTATCTCTTAACCAGTCATGTAAAATGTTCACATTAAGTCCACTCCTTCATTTATAGTTGTCATATAATAAATACATGTATTATATTTGTAAAGAAATCTTGCTTAAGTGAATAACCAAATAAAATAATTTTAAGGACTTTTATGATTTTTTTAAAGTGTTTAACTGAGGTGCACCTTCATAATATACGATCCCGGGACTTTTATTCTGAAAGGCTTAGAGGAGAATCACCGGAAAAATAACTGAAATCAATGTAATAGTTCGTTTAAAGGATTGTTTTTGTGAATAAGAAAATGTTTTCTCGAAGTTATCTCATTTTTGTTATTGTAATATAATGAATGTATCAAATAATACATCAAAGATCATGTTCATGCTATAGGATTTAATCATTTTGATACACTGCGGGGCTTTTGATAAGCGCCATCTTTGTTCGGGGCAAAGATGCCGAAAAGTTGTTCTGCATATAATTGCACAAATAGGTACAATAACAAAAATCTCGAAATTACGTTCCACAGGTAGGTATTGATGGGCAGCTTACGGTCAAGCTGACTAAAGACACCCTTAATATATTTTGCAAAACATCTTTATCCCTTCTCAGGTTCCCTTTCAGTAAACCATCGGTTCTGAAACAGTGGTTAGAGAACATTGGACGTGATGACTTTCAGCCAAAGAAGCACATGGTCATCTGTTCACTTCATTTCACCCCTGATTGTTTCAGTGGTTTGGGTAACCGTAAAAATCTATTGTGGAACGCTGTGCCAACTCTCTTTTCACTGCCAGCTCAGGATACAAAGGTAAATAAGGTCGCAATATAGAGAAATTTAATACAAAATGTGTTTTTCATCTTAATCTCGTTGTCGTCTTTGTGCCGTCAGCAAAATAATTGTAGGAAGAGGCTGAAGAGAGCTTTAAAAGCTGCTGTTGATAAATGGGATGACACTTCACCTGACAGGACGCCTCCTTTCACCGAGAAAACTCAAACTGAGAAGATGCATGGGGATGCTCAACACTCTCACAGCACTGAAGAGGCTTACTGTCAAACCACAAAAGTGAATCTTTTATCTTTCAGCCTACTCTTATATTTCTGTGTGTATATATAATAGTTATGGATTAAATGTTTTTTGTTTTAAACAGGATTTAGCTGCCACAGAACACACCTATGCTCTTTTGGATCCATGCAAGACTAAAGCCCGTTTGTTTGATGTTTTAGATGCCAACAGCTGGCTACAGAAAAGGCTGCAGACCAAATGCAGATTGATAAAAAGAATGAAACTCAAACTGCAAGATGCTCAAAGAGAACTTCTGACTTTGCGTCGACAGCTCAGATATAGACATGCACGTCGCCAAAGACTGTCACAGCTCCCAGTATAATGGGGAAGTGGCTCCACGACCTAGTCAGGCAGTAATGAAGACTTCGGGTTGCACAAACATCTTTGAACTTTAAAGAAGCATGAACTTTTGGTCATGGCAAATGTGTTCAACAAATATATTTCTTTGAAAAGCAGAAAAAGTGACAATTTTTTTTCTTTAATTGGACAGATAGGTCCAATTAAAACTTTAATTTACTTTGGTTTTGACTTATGTGAAAGATTTTCTGGGCAAAGAAATTTTAGAAGAACATTTATAGAATAAATGGTAACATTTTACAGTAAGGTCCCTTTAATTAATCTTTGCTAACATAAGTTAATAAAAATATAAAAAAGATAATTGCTAGTACATGCTAGCTCAGACTTATAATTTTAATAATGTATTAGTGAATGTTGAAATTAACATGAACTAGTTAACTGCTGTTAAACAGAACCTTATTGTAAAGTGTTATTGATACAATTCTATCAAATGTCACCCTGCTGAAAGCATTTAAGAAAACATTATGTAAGTTTCTTCTTTAAAAAAAAAAAAAAAAAGGCACGTACACTTTTCAAACAATATACATTTCCATTGTTCCTTGAAGTTTTATTTTAAAAATGACAGTCTATAAGTGGTAGGCCATTAGGTAAAGTATAACACACCTTTGAACTCCAGCTAACAATTATAGATTGTCTTTTTAAACAATTCAAATGGCAAATGTGCAGAATGGACACATTTCATATAAATTACTACTCAAAAAACAAACAAGGTAATTCCATACAGCCGGTTTTTCAAATAAAAAGATGTTAATTATCAAGACAAATTAATTTTCTTGCATAAAGATCCCAAATACCAAAAAGGCAACAAAAAATTTGAATCAACCAAAGGCTGGGATGGGGGTTTAGATCTTCCCTGTATGAATTATGGCACTAAAATGCAGGGATTAAGGGATATTGGGTCTACAATACAAACAGAGGACGTTCAACTATTATCCCTTCATCCACTGCTATTCAAGTCTTTGGACACAAGGTGGGAGACTAGCCCTACATGAGATTTAGTACACAGTTCACATTCCGTTTCCTCAATACAGGCATATTGTGTGCATGGCCCCTTCAATTCCTATGACACTTCTGGCAGACGTGAAGAATGAGAGGTGGGCCTTCAAATATTAGACTCGAGGGAATGGGATGAAAGAAAAAAATAATGCAAATGATTAAACAGCAAGGGTTTTACTAAGAACATGCTTTGCCTCCTAAACACTTGCAAGATCATTTATTTGTAAGCTGGTGGTACAAAAAGTCAGATATAGAAAGAAGGCTGACAGCTGGGGTACACCAGCTCCTGTGGGATTCAGTGAGTCGGATCAAGCAGAAATGTTTCTGTGTGATGTAATGAGGGTAAAATAGCTCTCTCTGCTGAGTGCTGATTACAGGCACCATTGTGGCTCCATATTTGAGGAGGGGGGCCTTTATTTAAAAATGGATGGCCTACCAACACAAAAATATATCTGTATCTAGGTTTTTTCTGGGAAAGGACATTTTTATTCTTGGAAATTCAGCGAATTAAATGTTCCAATTAAATGTTCTAATTTGCAAACAGACATCATGTAGAATAATCTTTAGAACGGCAACAAAATAAAGGATAAATAGGTATATGAAGACTTTTAAGGGCACAGAGTGTTTCCAGGACACTCCAGATCATCTGTGTCTCATTAGTCTATACCAGTCCAAACTGTCCCTTTCAGCTCAAGAGATACATGTTCCTAACTGTCATTATCAATCCTGTGGGCTACAAGGGAGAGGAAAGACAAAAGAACATGAGATTTTAAATTACAATTGGGAATAGCATTCATCTTTACTGCTGGTAAACAAGCCGCGTTTCCATTACCCTGCAAATTGCGCAAATTGAAAATATGCTTAATGGAAACGTGTCAGTAGCCAAGTTTCACGCTGTTTTGTTATCGCCAAAGAGAATTTGCAAAAAAAAAAAAAAAAAAAAAAATAGCTGTCTCCAGCCTGTTTCCATCCAACTGACCTTTTAGCGATAAAATTGTGTGCGTGATGACATCATCCTTAAAAAAACAAATTGTTGCATACATCGCTAAAAAAATTTGCCCTTAAGCTGTTTCCATACATAATTTCACCTATTGCGCAAATCATATGCCAATAGTCTGTTCTTAATCCATTTTCACATTTACAGGTCACATGGCATGTGTAAAAAGTCATATGATCTTTCTTAAATGAATCATAACCTCCAAGAAACACTTAATGCGTGTTCATTCTCGGGTATAAGGGGCTTTCCCTGCCATTAATGCGTAGACCGTTTAAACTGCACACGTCTGCTATGATATGGACACTGAAGCTGTTCACGGTCACTCAGTTGATACTTGTGTTTATTCCAGCCTCGCCACGCATGTTTTTTTAAGTATCTGTCCGTGCTGCTTCGGTGAAGATAGATACACCTCTTTTGTATAAATATATCCAAAATCCATCAAATCTTGCAAAAAATTTTGGATATATTTTCATTGCTATGACTTATAGCAAAAGTTTACGTTTTAGCTGCATTATGTTGGTTAATGGAAACGCCGTCATTTAGCAATACTTTATCAATATTTATCAAATATCGCCAAAGTTTTGCGGAACTGTAATGGAAAAGCGGCTAAAAATTAAGCATTTGTCATCATAAAGTCAGGATATTAGGTTTTGTCTGGTTTATGTACTCACATTGTTTTGGTATCCTGAGTGCTTCTGTGTCACCACACAGAACTTGGTGCATCACACCTCTGAACTGATAAAGTACCTTCAGACTCTTCTCCTCACCTACACAGGGGTCGTAAAAGCCAGGTAACCCAGCCTAACGACATGCGTGCAAAAAAAATTTCATTTCATACAACAGTATCAGAGTGCAACATTAGGACACTTAAGGCTAATACATTGAAACTGACATTTTAAAAATTTTGCATTAAAGCTACATTTCAAAACTAGAAAGTTTTTTTTTTTTTTTTTTTAATTTCATCATTTATTAGAATATTAAGGAAAATTACAGGAAATGTACACTACCTTTTAAAACAATTCTTATGTCTACAGAAATTGTGGAAACTGATACGTTTTTGATGAAATTGTAGTTTTTGTGAAATAACTGTCTTTACTGTCATTTGGTCAAATTTAATGCATCTTTGCTGAAAGTATATTCTTAAATTTAAAAATATATATCACAATGTCTTTATTTATAGAGGTTTATATTTTTCACTCATTTGCAGTTTCATTTCCCTTTTATTCAGTACAGCAATGCAAAAAATACATTTAATTTTTCAGTAGCAAAGTCTAGCTTTAGAAAGCACATCCAAAACATAGAAAAAACACTAGAAAACTAGATAAAACCTTCTGAGAATTCATTGCTATTTCAATAACTCTATTCTCATCCCCTATTTTTCTTCTGGACCAAAACCTATTACAAAGCAAGCATAACTGTACTTCACCTTAGAGGCTTCTGTGAGAATGAGCTTGGAGTCCTTCACCAGGCACTGTAGAGGCACCGTCACATCAATGACCCTTGCCCTTTCGTGCTTCCGGCTGTTGTCAGTCACAAACTTGCCATACCAGGCATTGAGGATGATCAGACCTGGTACACAAGAACATTAAGTTACCAATTCTCACTTGGCAGAAAGTTCAAATCATAGTTTGATCAAGTCCAATGCGAGTTGGGAGTTAAGCAGTCATACCCATTTTGGACTCTTCTGCTTCGATAATTCTACGCACAGACTCTTGCATCAGCAGAACCTAGAGAAAAGAGTGATTTCAAATAAGACTGCTTGTATATGCATATAGTGAAGGCACACATTTATCACCCTGACACAGCGAGTGATGTGCAGATAGGAACGATAGCCTGACGCTAACTCATTGTTTCTCCGAACACAAAGAGCCTTCTGTGAAAGTTATGACCACTTTAAACGGTCATGCATTATAAATTATTTGCAGCGTATTTAGATGTTATGAACTCACAGCTGCTTCTGCTTCTTGCTTCTTCTTGGCAATGTCTGATGCTGAGCTCTCTCGCTGCTTCTCAAGCTCCCTAAACAAAAGACGAAAGGTTCAATTTTAATGTACTCATTTGCTCTTTTACTCACAGTTTCACAGCCATTTAAACGGATTTCAGTCTATTATTTTCCAGACTCACAGGGGATAAAGGTTGGAGAAGAGCATTGGGAAGTCAACTGACCAATAAAGACGACAAAATGAAACGAGTTACTGTGACTCTGCACATTTAATCAGCTAAAAAGGCTTACTGTTCCTGCTGCGCATGAAGGTAAGGTCTGATAACTAGCCGTTGGATGGCCAAGTAGAACACAAGGGGTCCGACGGTGGCATAAAAAACGGCGCTGGGTAGAAGCTGGTCTGTTAAGTGAATGGGGAAGAAGTACGTCTGGCTCGCTCGGTTCAACCTGGGATAGACAAAAAGACCATGATTTCAGAGCTACTGAAAAACTCCTATTGGAATATAGCTTCAAAATGATCAAAAGGCATTTTACTTGATCTTGAGAGAGACGCCTTGAGGTACACCGACACTGACGGTAGCGCCTAAGACACTGTGTCGACTGATCTTCGTTTCAGCACCATATTCCACCACCGTACCGAAAAACCCTGACCTGGAACACAAGTGCTGTTATTTTAACAGGCTAGGAATAGAAAACGAGAATCATTAAGACAGTTGGTAGTGATCAGCCACAAAAAAACTGCAGGTCACATGAACACAGAATCTAGTGTATGAGACAAACGCTGCATTTATACAGCATGGACACAGATTTCCTGTTTATTTACATTCAATATACCGGCTGTCTTTACCAGTAGATCTGTGACCCCTACAAAGTCCACAGCAGTATTGCAGAGTGTTTGCTGTATAATACTTTAAAATCAAATGGGAAATAAGCAAACAAAAAAACAAGGCTGACCTAATTCAATTACAAAACAGCTCAAACCAAAGAATGCAGTTGATTAAAATAGGCTGTACTAATATAAGTAAAAATGAATGCCAATGTATTCATATAAAGAAATTAGAACTGTGCATAGTATACAAAAAGCTGACAAATTCTACCAGTACTTTTTTTAACTAGAACTACCAGTTTAAACCCAAATGAAAACTTTGTCTTTAATTACTCACCCTCATGTCCATTCTAAACCCGAAAGACCTTCGTTCATCTTAAGAACACAAATTAAGATATTTTTGATGAAACCAGAGAGCTATCTGACCCTGCACAAACAGCAACACAACCAAAATGTTCCCAGATCCAGAAACGTAACATCAGTGGCTCAACATCAGTTTTGTAATGCTACAAGAATTTTTTTTTCCTGCAAAGAAAACAAAAAGAACAATTTACACAACCATTCTTTTTGCCTGGGTTACGTCTTTCACCATTTTGGAGAGTACTTAAAAACTTATTTGATGTAATCAGCGCCGTTTACGTTTAGGAGAAAGCGTGCATATACATTACGTTGTGATACTCTCTAAACTGGCAGAATATGTAAGTCAGGGGAGAAGAATGGTAGAGTAAATTATATTTTTGTTTTCTTTACTTAAAAAAAAAAAAAAAAAAAAAGTGTATTCCAGCAGTGTCACAAAACTAAAGTTAAGCCACTGATGTCACATGGACTGATGTTTTTAGTTTTTTAGTTTCTGGGATCATTTCAGTTGTTTTGCTGTCTATGAAGGGTTAGACAGCTCTCTGATTTGATCAAAGGTCTTGTGTGAGAGTGAGTAATTAATGACAGAATTTTCATTTTGGGGTGAACTAACCCTTTAACTAACCTGATTTATGAACTATTTAAACTAACCACCTTTTTTGGTTAAAATGCAAATGTAGCTAGATAAAAATACAACTAGAAACCAATTTCCAAAACACAAAAAGACAAAGGAAGCATCCACAGATACATACTTGACAGAGCCCTTGATCTTGGTCTGGTCATCATCCTGGAATTTGTACTGGTAGCTCATCATGATAAATGTATGTGGAATTCCCAACTATGGCAATAATAAAAGATTATTAACAGTGGTTGAGAAAACAAAACAAAACATTGGAATAAAGATTAGGTGTTGCTGTGCAAAACAAGCAACTGACCTGCACAGCGAAGGTGAAATGGCTGCTTTTGGTGTCCCTGACGATGCTGGTGTTCATGGAAGACTGAGTTCCCCAGCGCCACTGTAAATAACCCATAGTGTTTTTGTCCAGGTGGCGTGCAAGCATAGTAGTGAGTCCCGGCCGTATGCCGCGGGATGAGAACTGCATGCCACAATGTGCTGTTGTGAAGCTAAAAAACACACATATATCTCAATATATAGTACACTGTTGAAAAAAAAAACCCGGCAAAATTTTTACCAAAAATAAATAAAGAAATAATTTAACTAATGTGCTGTACTCACCAGCGTGAAGTCAAGTTACGGAAAATTTTTAGCCCAAAGAGAGGGCCATGTGTGTCTCCTGCCCCAAACTCAACCTGCATTATTCATGTAAGAATCATGTTTAGAAGATCAGCAAAAATTATAATCTAATCCATTATTATTTAAAGCATTAACTAAAAACACTTACTTCTCCCCAGCCCTTGGCTGAGGTGACTCGTCGCAAGGCCAAGTTTATGTTTCCTCCCCCATTTCCGTTATGTGTGGAGAGAGAGCCAGAAAGAATGGCTGTGTCTGAGGTTGTCAAAGGGGCCTATGAGATGGGACAGAAAGTAAGCCTTACAACTGTAGTAAGATCAGGGCCAATGACCTAAAAGTGTGCTTCCACAATAAATAAAAGTAAATATCTTTTAAAAGAAAGAAAATATCTAGTATAAAGTCTCTTAAGTTTTATATTTTTTTTCCTAAAGAAAATATATATTTTTAATAATTTTATATACTTAAAACACAGACAAATAAATTTGGAAGCGTTTCAAAGAAATACAGGGAATTTTATACATGAAATACCAAGTCACTGTAAGTCATTCCTTTTTAAAAACATAAATAAATACAACAGGACAAAAAAAGCACCAGATCACTTGACCATACACAGGAAGCATATTTATATGAAAATACTTTCATAACTTAATAACTGACTGGAGTAACGTTTTCTTACATTTTTGAGGTATTTCATGCCCACCAAGGTTGAATTTATTTAAACAAAGTAAAACCAGTCACACTGGGAAACATTATTAGATTTATTTTATATAGCCATTGTAAACTATAATTTATTCCTGTGATAATCTGTGAAATCTGAATTTTCCTCAGTGATTTCCTCCAGAAATCATTCTAAAATGCTGATTTGTTGCTAAAAACATTGATATATGATCAACATCATCAGGAAACAGCTGCACTGCTTAATATTTTTGTGGAAACATGCTTCATTTTGTCAAGTATTCTTTGACGAACAGAAAGCTTAAAAAACAACAACAGTTTTTTAACGATGAAGAAGAACAAGCAACAATGTTTTTTAGGTAATGTGCTGTTAAAGGAAATTAAATGCCGCTGACAACGCAGTTTTATGTTCATTCACAGCTGTTAAAGATGTCTAAAAGAGGTCTCTTTTAGCACCAATAATTTGTAAATAAAGGTTTACCATTCTTCAGTTCAATTTTGTGGTGGGTTTAATTTTAGAGTCTGTTTTTAAAACATTTCCAAAGAGGTGGAGGAGCCTCATTTGCGTGTATGAGCGGCACAATTCAATAACAGTAGCCCAAAAATAATAGGAGCCTAAAAAAAAAAAGTAATAATAATAATAGTAGTAGTTTTATACAGTAATAGGAGAATGAGCCCAATATCATCTTAACAAAGACATCTGGTATCGTCACAACCCTAATTTATTTGAAAAAAAGATTCAAAAAAGATTTTTATTCAGAAAAAACATGACGTAAGGACTATACCTCTATTGACTGAGAAATGTGCATCCTGTTGATCTCAATGTGCGGCAGGCCACCGCCACCACCACCACCAGAGATCTCTTCATAGTCCTCCTCATAGCGATCAAAGAGGTCTGTCGCATCAATACCCACACTTATTGTCCCCTGAGTGAGACAGTGAACAATCAGTGAGGCCTGTTTTAATGACGACAGCGGCTGCTGCTTTGAAGGCATTAGGTCAAACCTTAGGGTTGGTCCTCTGCTGTAGTCTTCTCTCCTCTCTCTCTCTTTGAAGTCGCTCATACTCTTCGCGGATCTCTGCCGGTGTTCTTTTCCTCTCAACTACCTAGAAATCATTATTGTAGTGAGCACAAAAAAGATGACAAAAGCCTGTTGGGAAAATTATTTGCCTGAAATGTTATGGAAGTATGAAACGAATGCTGAAGCATTTTTTAGTCTTCGGAATCTCCAACGTACCTCCCATCCTTCCACATCCAGGCCTCTCTTCCCATATATGTCATAGATTGCTCTAGATTGTGGGTCACTTAGTACTGCAAAAGAACAAAAAGCACAATCAAGAAATGTTCATGACTTGGTATTAAAAACTTAGAAAGGGTCTGCTAAAGGGATAGTTCATCAGAAATTTTTAATTTTGTGGAACACAGAAGAAAATATTTTTTTAAATAATGTTTGTAACTAAAAGTTTTCACTTAAGTCCAAAACAATGAACAACTGGGGGAACTGGTTTGGTTATCAACATGTGTCAACGTAAAATTCAGACAGGCTTTGAACAACATGGGTGATTAAATGTTGACAGAATATTTATTTTTGAGTGGAATATCTCTTTACAAACAAAATGCTTCCTTGACTGTAAAAACAAAGACAGGAATGCAACAAAAGTGGCTTGCTTTGTCAAAGGCTTTAAAAGGCTGAGTGTGCAAAAACAACATACCTTCATATGCCTGGTGGACCAAGTTAAAAAGTTGCTCTGCCTGCCTTTTAAGCTCTGGATCTCTGTGCTTGTCTGGGTGGTAAAGCATGCAAAGACGGCGATACGAAGCCTTAAGCTCATCCTGTGTGGCCTGAATATAAAGTTTAACAGAAATCAAACATCACAAACCTAAATTACATCAATGGAACATAACATAAATTTGTGCAAAATCAAGTCTAATAACTTAATTTAAAAAAAAGTTCTGACATCATAATCAAGACAAATTAAGATCCTATCAAAGCTTCTGTGAAAACTTTAGTGTTCTGCTCTATTTCACTAAATTAGATTAAAAGAAGTCACCATTTGATTATACTGTATGCCAAAAGATGGCTGTCAGTCCATAACATCTCCACGCAAGAAAGTTACACAGGTTTAGAGGAACATGAGGTTAAGTAAAGAATAAAATATCTTTTTCAATTTTAAAGTACGTTATTCTTTCCTAATCTCGTTTAATGGATGTGTTCAATATAATATGTAGAGTTTTCTTGTTTCAAGTCAACATTTGGAAGCAGTTTCACTTTTACAATTGAGAAGCGCAAAAAAAGAAGCACTTACTGAGTGTTTTCACTCAGTGCTTCTCGTTTAAAGTTAAAGAGAACATAAGGCGGTTACATAGTATATGCATCCGATCTATTCGTGACCATGCAGTCAAATTCCTGCTTGAAGACAATGATAAGTAAGGGTCACGGTGTGCTGACTGAGCCAAAGCTTAACGACATGCTGCTGGATCTTGTTTAAAAACGCGATACCTGAAGCGCCTACATTTACTATTCACTTGTGGCTCTCTCACTTTAAACCTCTCTATTGATAACAATATGTCATACCTCTCTGCGGACATTTAACAGAGAATAATAATCATCATTGTCGATTTCATCTTCTTCCAAGGCCGCCGCCATATTTACCACCTTTCATCCCCGCCCCAGCGCCAGATCAAACTACGCTGATTTTTGGTGTGCAGAGTCGAAGCGCACGAAGGGTTACAGCGCCGCCCTCAGGATGGGAAGAAACACTGACCAAAAGGATATAAGGGAGAGTTCTTTGGGCCTGTCCCAAAAGATATGTATACGGATCCAATACCCACACTTCCTGTCCTTTCTGTATTTAGTTTTAAGTCTTTTTAGTATAGTAAAAAAGAATTAGTATAAGTTTTGTAGAGCCTTATTTGCGCATTTTGCACTGTACAATAAACATCCATCATGTTTGTTCAGTAGGCTAATCCAGACGATATAAAAATAACTTGCAAACAGTTAGAAAAATGCAAATACTTATCTGTGTAACAATAAAATATGCAACGGTTTGTATTTTAAGCACGTCCTATGTAATATCTATAAATTTAACACGCACTGGTAATTTGCGCGTTTTTCGCTTAAAGTTAATCAATGTTCAAGAAACTTTTTATTAGCCTACTGATAGGATGTAATACATATAATATAATCTAAATAATACAAATGCAATATATACTTTAACAGGAGCGTCATTTAAGATTCTTTGCAAAAAAGTCTTCAGTTTGAATGTATTTGTTCTTTTTAGACATAACAAAGTACATTTAAACTGTAGACTTAAAAGATGTTTCTAGCAGACTTTTATTCATTATAGACATTTTATTCATTCAACATTCTATCTTAATTTAATTTATTCAGTTAAAAAGTCAACCGGCGCC
Source organism: Enteromius radiatus (assembly GCA_032357445.1). Classification (NCBI taxonomy): domain Eukaryota; kingdom Metazoa; phylum Chordata; class Actinopteri; order Cypriniformes; family Cyprinidae; genus Enteromius; species Enteromius radiatus. The sequence goes on from JAUCMS010003562.1 coordinate 17,453, forward strand.
CTCTTTTGGCCTTAATTAACATTCAGTTAGTTAATGGGCTGTAGTTGACGTCAGATCCAAACTGAGTTCCATTAGTGTTTGAAAAAAAAAAAATAACCCAATAATAAATCAGTGTCATGTCAGTATGTGTGCAACAATTAAATAAGTCCACTTCGATTTGAATTACTGGCGAATAAAAAGCAACTTCGAAAAGTCATCAAATCGAGTAGAAACGATTGTGATAAGTTAAACGGATGGAAACAAAGATGTTTTTGTGACGTAATGGTAATTAGGTACGGAGTAGATAGCCTGTGAAGGCCTCTGTGTGTTGGCATGTGTGATCCATGTGATCCTGTTAAGAATAGATTGCAGATGTTCCATAAGGAATTATGCTGTAGTATAATTTTTAGTCCCTTGGAGAATTCAAGTGCCTCAAAAGCTGTAGTAAACCACCATTTTTCAAGAGCTTTTTGTATTATTATTAGATTTCTGAACACGTTTATAATCCTAAATTAAACCTTTGCTATATATACACTGAACTTGATTTATTCAGTCCACAAATACGTTGTTTATAACTAAGTCACAATGTTATGTTTATTCCATTACCAGATGTTTCGTATGATAGAGTGGCCCGAATGTTTTCTCCACGGGTCATTTAGAACATTTTATTCAACAATCCAAGACTTTTCTCTTTGAAAATGAACAGATAAGGATTTGGAAAGCACTCGTGTTATCAAGCAACTGCAAGCAATAAAGATGACGCTTTAATGATAACATTTCATGGCGGGTATTCGCTGCGGGCAGAGAGGCATTTAAGCCATTATCTATATGCTCAATGCAATTAACGAATGCTTAATCTAACGAATAATTAATCACTCGGTTATAATACGACTTCCTTATTCCTAAACGCAGTTTGGAGGTTTTCTAAGCAATTCATATGGGACCCAGACCACGGCATTATGCATACACTACTGGAATAGGCTGTCAGAAACTATTTATCTCGTGAGCTCAGCAGTGTAGGATACTTTCCCGGTACTTTCAGTGAACCATAAGACATTTAGGAGGTCTGGGGTGCTATTTTTCGTGAAAGCGCACTGTGACAGTAGACCGCTGCTGCCACCTGGAGCTGTCCGTTCAGCACCATGGCGCAGCACTTCAGCCCAAACGTTGCTTCATCTTCAAGGTTAATCTATGGATAGCTATGTGTCAATCTCAAATGGCATGCATTGCTTTAACATAAAAAAAAAAATCGGCTTTTTAAATTTTTTTTTTAACGCAGATGGCTTCATAACAAACAGCAATTTGTAAAACTCAGTTCAGCATTGAACTTGTCACAACGATTTCTGATATTTTACGTTTATGAGTTTTCATCTTGATATTAGCCTAATCATTGCGAGTTCAATTCAATGGTCAAAAGTTTTCATTCTGAGCAGTGAAAATTATTACAGTCCATTGGTAGTATAGCTATAATATAAAATGGATAAAGGCCATTAACCTGACGTACAGAAAAATCCTAGAACCGCCACTGCGTACAAATAACCTTTCCTGTATTGCTTACGAATGAAAAACACGTTTTGTGCCTTTGAATTGAACAACATTTGCTTCGTCTTTTCGTTTTCACGCGAACGTCTCAAGAGCGCTCACTTTGGATTGGTTCGCTTCTTCTAAGGTATATGTACACATCACGCTTTACCCAATGGTTATTTGAAGGGGAGGATATTTGCTTTGCTCTCGCAAGCCATTTTAGAACAACATGGTCAGTCATAGTTCGACAGCCAATCGTGAGTGCGCTCCGTTTGGACTCGCCTCTGCCTCGCCAGTCCCTTCTCGTGCTGCTGTCCTCGGCGTGAACGCGCGTGGTACCCAACGCTCGTGAAGAGGAGGAGGAGGATGTGGCGCGCGGAGGGGAAATGGCTGCCGAAAACAAGCCGGAAGGTAAGTCAGAAACATCGGGGATATTTTTTACTTGTACGACAAGAGTGTGCGAGGGAAAAAATTTGGAGGCAGGCAGGGAAGAGCCGCCAGTTGAGAACCGAGGAGCTTTTGGGATTGTAAAGCCTCTGTGTTTATCCTCACACACTCGTTATTCCAGCACGGAGACATCACATCACATCACCCTAGCCAGCATCGGTAGCTAGCCAGCAGTGTGCATCACATATATTTAAAAACAATCCCGAGCAAAAGCGCGAGCGCCTCTGAAAATTCAAAAATCCGTCTCGCGCTCCGTTTCCTTCAGCTTAACGGTCGCGCTCAAAGCAAAACTTGTGAGCCGCAACGACTGTCGATTTCTAACTTCTTTTTTTCGATTTACCAAGCTTCCTCGGTTGCGTAAATTGTTTCTGAGTTGGCGGGGATAGAGTTTTGGAGACCGTAGTTCGACCAAAAACTACCAAAAAAACAGCCAGGAGTCGTAAAAATACTGCTGGTAAGCTTGTTTAATAGTAGATATTTTACCTCTCGGTCACTTTCACGCGTCCGTAGACTCCAGCTGACCTTCTTTTTTGCGGTTTTGTAATATGTGTTCAAAGCTATTTCACTTTGAAATTTGCTTCAAGGACACATTCTTCTATACCAGTTTGCCCCCTTTACGTCAGATACACATCAACAGCAGTTTAAATCTCTGAACTAGATTCTTGTATAACCAAGAATGGAATGTGGCGACCATAATGACAAAAATTAAATGTTATTCTTATGTCAGGAAGAAAAAAAAATGGTGTTATTGAAGATTATACAAAACCATTTCTCTTTAACGACTGTTTCGAATACTTTTCAGATTTTGTCTCTTGAATGAATAAGGCAACGAGTTGGTTTCACTCAGAGACACCCTAATACAGTGCAATTTAATGCATTCCACAGTATTTTGCTGCTGAAATTTTTAATTGTTATTGTCAGATGTAGTTAACAGTATTGTTTTTAGTATTATTGAAGCTCTTTGACCAGAATTACACTTTGAACAGTTGTGTCAAGCTGTCCCCAGCTCATATAACATATTTCCTTTAATATAAAACGTATAAACAACAAGGTTTTGGCAAGTCGTCGTTAGAGTAGTTGCGAGGATTTTTTTTGTTTGTAATTCACCTTCACTGTGAGATCAAAGCAAATAATGATGTATCAACCACAAGGTGGTGACATTGAGTTAAAGGAAACTTTATTTGGGGGAAATCGTGATAGCATATCTCGACAAAAAAATACGTTTGGCTAAAACAAAAAATCTGTCTATAAATCGTTTTGGATAGTTAACAAACTAGCCTCAAGGGAGCCTTTAAAGACAGCAAAATGAGTTGATAAATCATGGTGTCATGATGAATTGTCCATTGTTGTGAGGGTGAATAGCCTAGTAGAAGGTGAGAGATAAGTTTGATCATAAAAACTCACTTTTGTGTGGATAAATTATGCATATTGATAAACTATAGTTAGAATAAATTATCCTAATATAAACTGCCATAAAAACAAGAGTCCAGACAAACACAGGGATCCGAACATTTAGAAATCCACAAGGGGGTGGTATCGAGCTTCCTAAATGTTCATTGTTATATTTTTAACACTGTGTCAGCTAAGAATACAAGCATTACCATAAATTTAAATCTACGTTTGTTTTCAAAAGAGCACTGAGGCTAACTACCTAAACTAGCTCTTTCTTTGTGTGTGTATGTGTGTGATTGTGGGTGTGTGCATGTGTTTATCAATCTCTGCATGTCTGTGTGTGCATTTCAGATGCAAACAAACACAACCAGCCTTGAAACGTGTGTCAGACTGGCCTGCTTCCTGCCAATGCATCTCAGTAGCCAAGAGCTTTTTAGAAACCCCGACTTGTGACTCCCATTTCAGAACGGGCTCGGTTATTTTTGTCATGCTTGTCAGGTCAATGTATGGGGGAGGAGCTAGTGTTCCACACCTCCATAGTTATATAGAATGCGCTGCACCGTATGGCTACAACTAAATTCGGAGTCCCATATAGCCAGCAGTGTGTTATATTTAATTTTCCAGGTTTTCAGCATGTAGTTTGCCATTATATATGTTGCATGCTGTTCGTTTTAGCACGGATTGTTGCCTGTATTTTAACCTTTTGTCCTTGAAGCATTTAAAATGTTTGCATAGAGCACGGTTCTCCAGGGCCTTATTATTTGGCAGGGATTTTTGCACATAAGGACAGGCTGTTTTTAGCTGGAGGCTGCTATGAAAACATGGTTAATGTCTCACGCACCCCATAGAGTTCTTCTGTCTCCTGATTTGACCTAGCTCACTTTTTAGATTGCCAGGAACTGAGACTGTACCTATGGAAGGTGGCGAAGGTGGATTGAGATGTGCGAAGGGGCTGCATTTTTAAAAGGGAAAGTTAACCAAAAAACAACAACAGCAAAAAAATTCTCATTGTCATCAAGTTCCAAACCTGTCTTTCTTTCTTCTGTAAAATGAAAAAATAAGTAAATGAAAACAGATTAGTTTAATTTTTGATGATCTTGCGCTCTATATTTCTATACACATCTATTTCAACTGACTATTTGTAGAAGCAGGAAGGATACAAGCTCACCAAAGAGGGACTAGTGACATATTGAGACATTATGTAGAAAATTAACTTCCATTTTGCTTAGTTATATAGAGAATATACTTTGAGTTTTTTTTTTTTATATTAAAATATTGAACGGCAGGGATAGATGGAGATGCCACATCTTCCTGGGGAGTCATAACAGATTCTTTCAACTTGTCTCGATCCTTCCCTACCTGCCTCACACAGAAACACACATTAAGTTCATCGATTGGTGTAGCTTACTAAAATTGAGCCTCACCAAACAGCCCTGGGACCACAATGAATTTGATTGCTGCCCTCATTGCTACCTGTTAGGGGCTGTTTCTTGACTGTTTATTTCAGCACCTACAGATTTATCAGCAAGACTGAGGTGAAAGTTAAAAAATGTAAAAGTGAAACACAGGAAAACAAGCACAGGTCAGGCTAATTTTGAACAAACCATTTAGCATTGGAGTTACTGCTGTATATGCAGTGGTCTAGATTGTATTCTCTCTTGGCAATGTAACACTCCTAGCCATTAACAGCTGGAGCCATTTATGACACTTTGTTATAGTTAATGAAAATGTGCATGGTCTGAAGATACTAGGGAACCGGGTGCTTTTACATTCCTCGTCAATACCCCTGTCTGCAAATGAAACTGCATTTTCTCCCCACAAGGCAGCACCTCAGGCCAAAGTAATCCCTTTAAATGCAACCCTGAATACGCTTGATAAAAAAAGGGGGAGAAGCAAATAGGCACGCTGAACTCTGAGGCCAAATGGTGCGTATTGTTTGGGAGAGGTGTTCTACAGCATGGAGATGGACACATTTGGGATGCATGGGCTTGCTGATGGGAGGGAGACTGGGGTTCGGCAGACGTGACACTGCTGACCCTGGTAAACATTCTTATAAGTTTCTGCTATGTGCATGGGGGAAATAAAGACTAAAACAAAGTTGTACATCCGGGAATGTGTACTTTTCCCAGAATTCTTTTTTTTTTCTTCTCCACTCTCTCTTTGCTTCCTGAAGGACTGAAGAAAATCCGTAATCCGGATCGAATGTACAGATCAGCTGTGTGTTATTCGGCCCATGCTCCTCCTAAGAGTGTCAGTGATGACACAGAGACAAACAGTAAGAGCTACTTATTAATATTGCATTCGTGGCATTGCTCGAAGGAGCCACTTGCTGCCTAATCTATTATTCATCCATCGATTCATTTATTTACCTCTTGATTTCATTTGTTGTCCTCTCCTCCCTTGGGACTTCATGTTGGGGCTTTCTGTGATGATTGACGAGTCAGTGCTTTGACGGGGTGTGCTGTCGATATTTGATGTGTTGTTAGTAACTGAAAGTGACAGTGGGTTGGTAAGATCTGGCACACCTTGGTTATGTACACACTGTAAAGCTTCAGGAGTGACCGCTTTTAAATTTGGGAGTGAATACCCCGAATTATTGTTTTGTGTGTGTATGAAAGGGAACTGACTGTGAAATTTTCATGATTTACAAAGTGGTAAACATCTTGACGTCTCACAATTTTGATCTCTTCTATTTTTGAGCAAAGTAATATGACAGTGACCAAAGAATTGCTATGTTTGGTTATTTTAACTAAACCACTTTCAACAGAACTGTTATGTTTTGTTTAAGATTGGAAATCTGTTTCACAGAGCTCACTATTGAAGCGTAGCCATGGCCACTTATTATACATGTATTAGGGCTTGTTGTTTGGGCCATTCAATTTATGGAAATAATAATGTAGACAGGTTCAGGTTATGAACATTTTGGTCTTACTTCCAATATAAAGTATTTGGGCTTGTTCTCATTTGCTGTCTTTTTATTGGCAAGATCTGGCTAGAAGAGTGAATCAAAACATGCCTCTTTTCCAGTGGTTTCTTGCATGGCACATATGGAAGAAAGACACAACGGATACATTTTTTAATATGTCATTAGTAACTAGTTGTTTACTTCAATTCTGTATGCACTGCATAGGATTATGGTAAATGCAGTTTTCACTACCTGAATTTTTCTGGATTTAATTAAACACTAAAAGGTGAGCTGACAACCAAACTTAGCTACAGTGTGTATGTAGCCCCTGTACTTCAAATTTTTACGTCAACCTTTGAAAAACATCCATTCAAGAGCACAGTAAGACTGAGCTCTACTATTTGTTGAAGTGATTTGTCAACAGTACTAGACACATTTTCCCTTAGAGTTTAAAACATGCATATTTTATGTTGGACTTTAAGCATAAAGCCTTTGTTGTGGGATCATGTGCATGTTAATACAGTTTTTTGTGTTATATGGAACTCTGGTTACTCTAGAAGTTGCTCTGTTCTCGTGTTTAATAGGCAGTATATCTTCTCTCTTGGCACCTCTGAACACTTAGTTGATCTGTGTAATTAAGCCTGTTCATTTTTTGTGTAAATTTATAAGTGGAGTTAAATCAGCCTCATCTTCTTGTTGTGCTGTCTGCTCATTATGCCATTGAGTGAGTCCTTGCCATTTCAAAGCTCAAAGATTTTAATAAACATGCCCATAGATGTAAAGTAAACAGCAGAAGCGCCTGTTTGCAGTCATGTTAATATTTTTTCTGATGGTGTGTGTGTGTGTGTATATATATATATATATATATATATATATATATATATATATATGTGAACATGCTACCCTGTGTATCTGTACACAGGGCAGTATTGCATCTCACACTCTCATACTCCAGCATGATGTAACCGCTGTGTGTGCCTGTCTTTAGCGGCCCAGTTAATGTTTGGTGCCTAGAGGTTTTTGTATCACTAGGACAGTAAAAATGCAACATGGCTTGGCGGAAACAGGTAAACCACTCATGTGAGTAATTGTGGGAGTAGTTATGATAAGGATAAAGGGCTTTAGTGAGGATCTGGCGGCGTGTCCTTTACTGTCTGCTGTGTGCGAGTGAATGTGTGTGTGTGCTCTGCTCGCAGGTCTTCACCTCCTCTCTCCCTGAGATGGGATTTTCATGGATGGGTGAGCTTGGCTGAGGCTGAAAATACATAAGAAGGCTCGTTTTTCTCTTCAGTTTGTTGCAGGCACTTTGGTAGCTGAATTAAGTCGCTGTTTTGGGCTTTGTGGATTCAAGCCAGCCTCCTACTGTATCTGAATGCCGACAACTTTTAGATGAGATGTTAGTCAGTCTAGAACCAAAAAAGCTGCATAGTCTAGATTTAGTTTAGAAATTACTTTCATTGTGTGAAGAAGAAATACAAAACGAGCAAACTTCAGCCAGAATTGTGATCGCTCTGCTGGATATGGCTGGTCACTAATGTCTGCTGAGAGCTCATCAGATGTACCCAAGACTCGGACATCACCCATTAAACCACATCAGTGTTTTAACAAGGCTGCCTGCTGGTGATTTGTCACAGTGGCTATAGCCAGCCTGACAAACAGCACTATGGGCAGACACAGCTGAACACTGCTGCGTAGTGTGTCTAGTCTGAAGATTCAGGGCAAATATTGAAAAATAGAAATTGTCTCAGTATTTCTTATGGCCATATACATACAACCAGCATTCAAAGGCAGTAAAGGCAGACAGTTTGTCCATACATGGCTGGTTCGCATTATTAATGTGTTCTTTAGAATTATTAGCATTATGCTTCTAATATGAGCTCACTTTGTTGTCTGTCCTTTTACAGACTATATTACTGCTTTCTAATACATCAAAAAGTTGAACAAGAGCATAACCAGGTGAAAGAGAGATGCTGATATGATATTGTTTGTGCTCCTTAATTTAGACCTTTTAATCCTTTGCTCAGTAATGAATCAAGCATTGATTTTTCAAAGAGCAAAGCATGGAAAAGAAAGTATGTAAATGTAGATTTAAGGAGATGGCACTGATTAATTGTCCGTTCCCAACAACACAGTGACCAAAAGTCCACAAAGCATTGTATGCAGCTAGTGTTGTCACGGTACCAAAATTTCTGTATTCGGTACCGATACCAGTGAAAATTCACAGTTCCCTTTCGTACGGTCTCTCCGACGTCACGTCGGGAGCCGACGAATAGGAATCTCGCTTCGAGATGGCAAATC
>JAUCMS010003737.1:0-25711 GCA_032357445.1 Enteromius radiatus
TAATTTTCTAACATAATGGTCTAAAAAGGTCTTAAAAAGGTCTTAAATTTAACTAACTGAAACCTGCAAGAACCCTGGAGATAGGAAATAAATGTAGTTTAATAAATGTAAAAGTAATTTTGATTTTTAATAGAGAAGTTCACCCAAAAGCAAAAAATTGTCACCACTTCCATGCAGTTTCAGATATATTTATATTTGGTGCATAAAAAAAGAGGTGTTTTGAAGACTCCTTTCCATGTAAGATCAAATATATAGATTAGTTTTATTTCATAGGAACAGATTTACTGAAATTTAACATTACAATTCTTGCCAATGGATCTTCTGCAGGGAATGGGTGCCATTAAAATAAATGACCATTTAAAAAAATGGCACAGCACCCATTCATTGCAGAGGATCCCTTTGTGAGCAAGTGACAATGCTAAATGTCTCAATTTTTTCTAAGAAAGAAATAACTTTTTTCAGCAAATTTTCATTTTAGGATGAGCTAATTTGCCACAGACTTAAAAAACAATATAGTCCCCAAGTCGTATGGATCACTTAAATGCTGTTTTTTTTTTGTTTTTTTTTCATCTTCATCTTTTTTTTTCCATGTAAAATGTTATTTTATTAAAGTAAGGTTTATGAGGGTTTAATCATTGTTTATCATTTTTGGGCAGTACCTCTATGATGATGAGGATGAACTGAGGAAAAAGAAACCTCGCCGTAAACTCCCCTCGACAGCATCCATCACCAGAGCTAATGTAAGTGACGTAAGTGATCTGTCCAGGATTGGAAAACCTCAGAGAACTACAGCAGCTTTCTCTGTTCCTCCATGTTGACTCAAGCTTTGTCAGGAAGCTAACCAACTGCATATTTCTGCCCGGGGCTACTGATGTCCCTTACATGATTTTTGCAGTCATATGGAAACTTTAGGGATGGGGCTTCTGATTACATTAACGTGTTATTTGCTTCCTCCTCTCAGATGCCTTCACAAGTCTGCTTTGTTTTCCTGTGTGCTCTGTCTTCTAGCTGACAAGCCTCTAGTCCCTTCTCCAGTGCTCTGTGTTTGTTGTGACAGCGTTTTTTTTTTTTTTTTTTTTTTGCTTTCTGCTGCTGCTATTTTTGTTCCCTGCTGTTGCTCAGCCAGATACGCTGTTAATTTGTGTCTGTTTGCTATTGTTGCTTATGACTCCTCCGTTTTCTGTCTAACAAGGTGTTTGTGTTTTAAATCTAGCAACCCAACATCAAACAGAAGCTTATGGCATTGGTGAAATGGTTCAAAGTGTCTGATGAGGTAATTGCATCATATCTGTCAATTTTATGGAATTCAACCACAGAGGTCTTTTCCGTTCCATTCTAATTTGGTATTTAAGGATTGCATTCGATCACTTTGGACATTACATGAAAAATGTTATTTAATAGCTAATTACTAGCATGTGGCATTTTTTTTTTAGCTTTCTCATCATCTTAAAGATTAAGAAAATAATCTAAATGTAAAAATGTCCTGTGTCAATGTATACATTCTCTAATATTGACCAACGGCCAGTAGAAGTATATTGATGGGAAATATTTTGCATGCAGGTGGGGTTTGGTTTGGATCATGTTTCCCAAGAGCAGATCCGAGATGTGGAAGAGGATCTGGATGAGCTCTATGACAGTCTTGAGATGTACAACCCCAGTGACAGCGGCCCAGACATGGAAGAAACGGACAGTATTATTAGCACACCCAAACCCAAACTCCCGTACTGAATTCACATTCTTATCGCACCCACTTTCAGATATTGATTTAGTAATTTTGTCACACAGATGTGATTTTAATAATTGAGGAGGCAGCCAATAAATGTAGTGGTGTAGTTGCTGTTGCAAAAGATTCTGGAATATATCGCATATAATAGGAAATGTACAAGCAGCACATTTCACTCTCAAATGCAGGAATAACCTGATATAAAAAGCTTTTTAGTCACACACTGAGTGGGCAAATTGCCTACACCTCAGTTTTATTTTCTTATTCTGACCCTGGCTTTGTGTTTGTGTGTGTGTGTGCATTTTAGGCCGTTTTTTGAAGGCATGTCACAGTCCAGCTCTCAGACTGAGTTTGGTAGCATGAATAGCAGGTGCAGCCACAGCAAAGACAAGCTGAGTCCTGTGAGTGTCATTCAGAGAGAGACCTTATTTCATCACTGTAATTTAGCTTTACTTTGCTTTGCCTTATTGCTGCTGCTTGTAAAGGAATAGTGCACCTGAAACTGAAAATGACCCCATGATTTACTTGGCTTCAAGCCATCATAGGTGCATATGACTTTCTTCTTTCAGGTGAATGTAATTTGGGGTTATTTAAAAAAATATCCTGGCTCTTCCAAGATTTATAATGACAGTGAATTGTGGTCAAGATTTTGAAGCAAAATAAAGGGCATCCATCCATCATAAAAAGCGCTAAACACTGGTTCGAGGGGATAATAAAGGCCTTCTGAAATGATGGATTTGTATAAGAATGATATCAATATTTTAAACTTTATAAACCGTAAATGAGCAAAAGAAAATTTAGAAACATAAACATGAATTAGAAATAAAAACAAGGATGTATAAGAAAAATGTTGAAGGATTTTGATATAAGCTAAGAGAAGACTGGTTGGTTTTCCTTTTGCTGTAAACAAAACTTAGTTATCGCACAGTGTTGCCAAGTCCTCTGCATTCCTTTAACACTCTTTCTGCTGGATGGTTTTCATGTCTGTAGGTTGAAGTGACCACAGTAAAATATTTAAAAATGTAAAAAATATTAAGGCACTTTAATGCTATCATGCTGTTTAATGATTAAAATATTGCTTAATATGAATCGCAAATCCCCAAAACCTGAATTTTGTTCACATACCTTTGTTTAATTGTTATGAGTTGATCAAAATATTTGCGGCTGTGAAACATGATAAATGTACACACTTGTGCTGCAGTTCTATGGATGTTTGCCCTCCAGGTCTTCAAACTGGTCACGTGACTGAAAACTGGATTGTACACACAACTTTCTTTAATCCACGTTTTTTTAAACTTATGCACACTTTCATAGTTAAAAAAAAATAAAAAAATACACTCATTATTCCAATATCCACATGAAAATAGATGGATGAAAATTCAGCTAGTGGAAGCTAGAGATTACGGTTTATAACGGTTTAAATATAGATTTGTTTAGTTTTTCAGATGTCCTTTTTTTAACCCTTAAGGAGCAGTGTATAATTATGGATGGATGCATTTTTTTTCTTTCTTTTTTGGGCTCCCCATTCACTGCCATTATAAAGCTTGGAATACTGTATTTGTCTGAAAGAAGAAAGTCATATAAACCCAGGATAGCTTGAGAGGCGAGTAAATCGTGGCTTAATTTTCATTTTGGCTAAACTATCCAGCACATTAGGTCTAATTTCTTTATCTTTCCCCATCCTTTCTTTCTTCTGAAGAGGGCCGAGCATACCGTATCTGGTAAAATCCAGCGTTCCCCCAGTGCACACATGGATGATGCTTTCTCAGAGATGGACACATTGGTGAGACTGATTGCTTGTCTTTATCTGCCCCATTCTCCGTCAGTAATAAAACCTCAGTGAGCTCACGAACTAGTATTTATTGAGAAGTTAATGCTATAGGAACTCAATGAAGTGGAAGTGATCGCAGACGGGACCCCTAGCATCATTTTATCAGTGGCAGAGAGGCCCCGGACCCCACAGAGGAGCAACAGCACTAACATGCCATCTCCCAGGTTGGTGTTTCACATAAAACCTGTATTTAAACCTCAATTTTTTTTTACACCTGTATACATTTGTTCTTCTGCTAAACTCAAAACAACATACTTTCAAGATTTCAAATGTAAAATATATGTACATTTCTGGCATAAAATTAATCATAATAATTTAAATGTTCATGAAATGATACTCTTAAATAGGGTTATTGCTTGTTTTGTTTTTTTAGACTCTTGTGCACATATTGAGATTAAATGGAGTGTGTAGCAAATAAATAAAAGCAGCTGTGCAATTCTCCCCAGACTGGATGGCAGTCATACCCCCAAACAGAGGAGAGGGACACCTATGAAAGAGAGACAGCTGTCTAAACCGCTCAGTGAACGCACAAACAGCTCGGACAGTGAGAGATCACCCGAGCTCAGCCTCACCCCTCAGGTAACAACCTACACACACACACACACACACACAGAGTGTGCTAGCACTTAGCCAAGAACAGCCGCCTCACTCTTCTTAAGTTGATCTGACTGAAGCTCAGCAGAATCGATAAAGCCCCAAGGGCTGTTTTCTGAAATTGTGTGTTTATGTGCATGTGAGAGGGCAAAGCAGAGAATAGGGTGATTAATTTGGGCCATGCGTGAGGATTAGCGAGCGGGAGGAGTGGGTGTGATGCTAGAGGAAGGAGAGAGAGAGAGAGAGAGAGTGGGCGATAATTCTCCTTATGTAACTCTGTACTAGGTCTGGCATGATTCAACACCTGGCTCATATGGCGGTTCACTTTTGTGCAGAGGTGTCAAAACATACTCAAGGGCCATCGTGATGAAGTGCCGTTTTTAATCCTCCCTGCAATTTATAAAAAATCTGATAGATTTCACAAACATGTTTTTGTTGCTCACCATCGCTGCTGCTCTTTATCATGTTTGTGAGAAACCGTTCAGTTCCTGAGACCGAAATAGCCGCTTCTGAGTCATCCGGAATACGAGAGCCCTTAAAGGTGAAGTGTATATATTTTTTGAACTGGTAAAGTACTTTCTCTTATTCCAGGTTAATGTGCAGTGAAGGCTGTAAGCATGCTATTCATTAATTAAATTCCTGAAGAGTGGAGGTTCAACATGTCAACTTATGATTCAGCCAATGAAGAACTGTCTGTTTGAGACGGGCTTTTTTTGGACGATTATTTGTGCAGTTTTGTCTGCTGTCACTAGTAGTGCAGAAATGATTAGTTAATTTGTGACTCTGGACAATAAAACCGGTCATAAGGGCAATTAAAAAAAAAAAAAGGCCCCATCCACAAATTTATGCTGTATACGCATACATTTTGTCCAGACGGATCCAGCGTATTGGGAGCGTGAAACTGATGTTTTTTTTTTGAAAACTGGTCCCAGAGTGGCTACATTTACGTTTTTTGTGTGGACAGCGAATCTGTATATTTTCTGAAACGATGATGATGACTCGCCCTTAGTCAGACACTGCAAATCACGTAACAGCAACAAAAACATGAACAAACACTGAACATGCAAGGCTACCAAGTAATACAAGTAGTACCAAATAGTCCGAAGTCGTCTTCTCTGGTTTTAGTGCATGGCTGTGGCAGAATTGTAGCGCTACATGCTGGCCTGGCATGTATAGTACATTGTTTTGAGTCAGTTTTGTGGATATTTTTTGAGACAAAGGGGAAAAAAGGATTGGATAGGGAAAGCTCTGGCTGCATGTGGCTGTAGCCTGAGATGCCTCACCTGAAATCTGAATAAATAATAAAATTTGTTTGTTATGATAGGACAATATTCGGCCGAGATGCAACTATTTGAAAATCTAGAACCTGAGAGTATGTAAAAATCTAGATATTGAGAAAATTACCTTTTAAATTTGTCCAAATTAAGTTCTTAGCAATGCATATTACTGATAAAAATTAAGTTTTGAAATGTTTTCGGTGAGCAATTTAAAAAAATAGGTTCATGGAACATGATATTTACTTAATTTCCTAATGATTTTTACCATGAAATAAAATTCAATGATTTTGACCCCATTCAAAGTATTGTTGGCTATTGCTACAAATGTACATAAGTACTACTTAGCATTTTGTGGCCCAGGGTGACAACATTTCAACTTGAATAGTCCACAGTTAAAACTTTTGTCAAATGTAAGAGAAAATTAGTTGACCAAGCATATATTTAACACCAGAAATTAAACACTGCACCTTAAATGCGGTAGTCTGAAAAAAATGAAGGTGAACAAGATGCTTTCTGTCGTTTTTTTGTTATCTGTAGATGCCTAGGAAGATAGTGTACGACCAGCTCAACCAGATCTTGCTGTCTGACAGCACCCTTCCTGACAGCCTTATCCTGGTCAACGGCAGTGACTGGCAAGGACATGTAAACACCAGTCCATTTCACTTCCTGTGTGCCTGTCTGTCTGAACATAGCCATTCTTGTGTTCAATTAAAAACTGCCTTAATTTGACGTATAACATCTGTGTTGTGTCAGTATCTGTTGATGTTTTTATTCATTCTGAAGCAGACTAATATGACTGTGTGTTCCTGCAGTATGTAGCTGAGCTCCTGCAGGCCCAGAAGCAGCCGGTGGTCTGCACCTGCTCCGGATCAGAAATCCAGGCCGTTCTTTCTGCCCTGCTCACACGTATTCAGAAATTGTAAGTATAACTGTGGTGGAATCAGTGAGACACAAATGTGAAATGACATGACTGGCTGATCTCATGAGGTTAAATCTGATTAACTCATAGTTGTCAATATGAATTGCATTATTGATCAAAGATTGTTGCATGTAAACAGCATTTGCATTCATATTTTCATTTTTCTTTTTTAATTCTCAAAGCTGCAACTGTAACTCTATCATGCCCAAACCGGTGAAGGTGGTGGCGGTTGGAGGTCAGAGCTACTTGGGAGCAGTCTTGAGATTCTACGTCTCTCAACTCGCCAACAAGATGTCTGACTGGCTCAGCCACATGAAGTTCCTTGTAGTGCCTATCGGTGCATATAAATAACACAGTGATTCTGCACACAATGACAAAAGCTTTCCATAAAAACTGACTGCATCAAAAAAAGCGTGATGTATCATGTGAGCGTCTCCACAGGTTCTCACCCCGTGGCTAAACACCTGGGTTCTCTGGACAATCGCTACAGTTCTTCCTTCCTGGACAGCTCATGGCGAGAGTTTTTCAGCCATCCAGAGCCTCCTCAGACTGGTAAACAATGCATTTAGTCAATAATTGTAGAGAAAGTTATTTCATGTGGATATGCAGCGTTTCTTTTTCCTGTGACCGGTGAGATTTATTGTATTAGTGATTTGTTCTTGTCTCTTCAGCTTCCTCTGTTGACTTCGTGGATGTGGCTGGGCGAATTCTACAATACATCAATGGATCTACGGTTACTCATCAGCTTCCCATTGCTGAGGCCATGCTGACCTGCAAACACAAGACGTTAGTGAGATTTCTAACATCCCATCATTTCATATATTTTTGATTTATATTTAATAAATATTTTTATTCTGTTCTTCTAGGCAAGATGATGATTCCAACCAAAATTTTGTTCCATTTGTGGGTGTAAGTACAATTTGTTACAATACTG
Source organism: Enteromius radiatus (assembly GCA_032357445.1). Taxonomy (NCBI): domain Eukaryota; kingdom Metazoa; phylum Chordata; class Actinopteri; order Cypriniformes; family Cyprinidae; genus Enteromius; species Enteromius radiatus. The sequence continues at coordinate 7,279 of JAUCMS010003737.1, forward strand.
TTCAAAAGTTTGTAGTTAGTAAGATTTTTTAAAAAAGCCATTTATTTGAAATTGTAATCTTTTGTAACTTTATAAATGGCTTTACTGTTACTATTAATCAATTCAAAGGGTTAGCCCACCCCAAAATTAAAATTGTCATTAATTATTCACCGTCATGTCATTCCAAATCTGAAAGACCATTTCAAAAACACAAATTAAGATATCAAGATATTTTTGATTCATTTTGATGGCTGTCTGAGCCTCCCACAGACATCTACTGAACACGATCAACATCCAGAAATATAGCAAGGATCAGTAAATTAATCCATGTGACATAAGGGGTTAAACTGTAATTTTACAAAGCTACAAGAATACTTTTTGTACGCAAACAAAACAAAAAGAACAACTTTATTTGTCTCCTCTGTCACCGTAGCTCCATTTTGGAGAATATCCATTGAACGCATATGCTGTTTTGCGTGAGCTACGTCACAGAGATACGCTGTTTTCATTCAAATGTTTGCGTGCAGTGGATGCTCTACTAAATGGTGTTATGGTGAAGCAGAGGATACAAATTGTTGAATAAAGTCATTATTTTTGTTTTGTTTGTGAACAAAAAGTATTATTGTAGCTTCATAACATTGTCACATGGATTATTTTACCGATCTCCTTGCTATGTTTCTGAGCCTTGATCATGTTTATTGCATGTATGGGAGGGTCAGAGAGTTCTCAGAATTCATCCAAAATATCTTAATGTGTGTTTCATTTATGGAGGTCTTGTGGGTTTGGAACAACAGGAGGGTGAGTAATTAACGACACAATTTAAATTTTCGGGTGGTTCCGCAGTAATGTATACAGCAACATTCCACAATCAGTTTAATTTCCAATGATGGATGGATTTTTTTTTTCTCCCTTGCGACAGGTGGTTAAGGTGGGATTGGTAGAGCCCAGTCCAGGCTCTCCAGGTTTGTCATGTTTCTCTATGTACACACAATTCAACAGTAATATGGTATTTCTATTAAGCACGGGAACAAAGAACCAGACAGAGCAACCAGTGTAATTTAATTTAATTTACAAATTAAGGATTCTGAGTGTTTTTTTTTTCTAAATACGCAAGGCTTATTGCTGAAGTTAAATTGCACAATTAGATTTGTATTTCTTTATTTATAAAAAAAAAAAATTGTTGTATAATATATAGTTAAAAATGTTCACCTCTGAAAGACTCTGAAAATTTGCAGTGAAATTTCATTTTAGGTTTTTTCCAAGTAATTATTTGACTCCTTACAGGTGGAGATTGTGAGGAGGGTTTGCCTTTGAGTTTGGCAGTTCCATCGATGTCTCCACCAGCTCACGGATCTCCCACTGGGACGATGAAAGATTCAGCAACGCCTCCTCCATCACCATCACTAAGCGGACTGGCTGCACTAGGGTGTGTGTACAATATTGTCCAGAAATCTGCACTGCTCTGCTGTTTCTCACATTGCTTTAGCTTACAGCTGTTATCTCTTTAAAAATGCTTGCCCGGTAAAAAAATCTGGTCAAACTGATTCTGTTATCTAGGAGCCCCAGCATGTCTCATGGTATGGATGCCATTGGGCTGCAGGTGGATTACTGGGTGTCTTCAGGGGCTGAGAGGCGCAAAGATGGCGAGCGGAGAGACACGGGCAATAAGATCACTTTGAAGTGTGCGTTCAGATCCCTGCAGGTCAGCCGACTGCCCGGCTCCTTTGAGTTCCTGACTGGCTCTAACACCATGTCCATGACTGTGGTGACCAAGGAGAAGAACAAGAAAGGTGAGATGGTCTACTAGATTTACACATTTGTCAAATTGCTCACTGGACAAAGGTTACTAGTGTTTTTTTTGAGTCCACTGTGCTTTCTTGTGCCGTAATTACATTTGACATTTTCTTTCTTGCCCTCTGCACTTTTTTTTTTTTCCCTGAAGCTAAGCTTTTTTTGTGCATTCTGCCGCAGTGCTACTATTGTTGTTTCTCTCCATATTTATGTAACTATATTTACTCACATTACCTGTCTTCAGTCCCAACCATATTCTTAGGGAAGAAGCCGAAAGAGAGAGACACAGAATCAAAGAGTCAGATTATTGAAAGCATCACCAGACTTATCTGCTCTGCCAAAAATCAACAAACCAGTCTAAGAGGTACATGTCAACAGATTTCCATTGTTTTTCTGTTTTATGTGATGAAAAGGAATTTGTCCAAAGAGGACAGCCAAATATATATATATATTTTTTTAGTTAAAGTGATATTGCTCCCAAAAATTTTAATTCTGTCATTAATTACTCACCCTCATATCAATCCAAATCTGTAAGACCTTAGTTCATCTTCTGAACACAAATTAAGATATTTTATGAAAACCAAGACCACCAGAACTACCATCATCATCATCAAGGTCCAGAAAAAGTAGTAAAGTAGTCCATATGGCATAATTTCTCAGCGTGTTCATTGCATTTTGACTTGGGTGAACTATCCCTTAAAGATTATGACTACTAACCTAAACCTCTTTGGTATTTATTACTGCGAAACATCTGAGACCATTAGAAAAATGTTTAGTTTCCATTTTCCTAAATATGTAGTATTATTTACTTGATTGAGAGGTTCAATGTTAAAAAATGAACATTATTTTAACTAGTGACCTAAAAAGTAATGCAGATTGCTTTATATTTCAGTTATAGAACCAAACCTTTTGTTTGAAATTTGTCCAAATTCAAACCCAAAAAGCTGTCTATCTAAAGCCATTTGACTCATGAAATGTACATGTTTCAGTGTCTGTAGATGGAATGGAGTGGAATGATGTGAAGTTCTTCCAGCTGGCATCTCAGTGGCCCACTCATGTAAAGTACTTCCCTGTGGGGTTGTTCGGCTACAACAAATCGTCCACCTAGTGACCTCTAGGGGAAAAACAACATGGTAAAGTTGCCTGGCTCTGCTTGCTGGACGGCCAGTTGTAATTCCTGAGGTGGTCATGTTTACTGTATGTGACAGATACTTGAGCCAAAGTGGGAGATGTAGAATTTCTCATCTGTAATTGGTGGGATTATCTGATCTTGTTTTGGTCTTTAGAGGGCCAAAGCAGACATTACTTGAGGTTAAATAATGTGGTTTGAGAATATTATTTATTAATCTTTTCTACCAGTGTTGTGTCTGCTGTGCGATTCATGACGCAATAATATCCCAATATTCTATAGAGTTTGTTTAAATGGTACTTGATATTAGTGATTTAAAGTCTTTATTGTACTAATTTAATGTATTAATAGTTACTTCACCTGACTGAATCTGACAGCCAAAGCTTCTCAAAGACACTCTGTAAAATAAAGAAGCCTTTACTTTATTAAAACAAACACTTTTTTTGTCTATGTATAAAATATTCTTTTGTCCACTTGTATAGAAATATATTTGCTTATGTGATTTTAACTCTATGTATGTAGTAATCAAAGCATGTACTGTATGTATATGTGCTTACATCAGGGTTTGTATAAGCTGCTATGGACACCTTATCCATTCCACTGTGGTTCTGAGATCTTTGTCACTATTAATTTATTAATCTGCTACCTCCCCAATGCCTTCCATAACAAAAATGATTATATGAAATGATTAATAACAAGAATATATGTGATACTATGGTTTATTTTGTACCTTCCAAGTGACCTAAGACAATGTCTGGAAATCGTGGTACCATCACTGCCTTTCTAAATCTGTTGTGCTAAACCTAGTTAGTTTGCATGATGCAGTATATTGATTAGTATGATGACAGTAAACATAGCTATTTTGATACACTCTACATGTGAAAAGTCAGTATTGTATATTTTGGTCTATAAAGCTCTAGTGTGATATTTTGACATTTTGCGTTAAATGTAAAATAAGTAATAAATCTATTGTAATTGCAATCTCTCTGTTTTAGTTTACTTTTTTGCTTGTTACATTGTAAATGCTGAGAATTTGTACATTTGTTGCACTACCTGTTAGAAATTGTCTGATCTGAAGTTCATAATTTAGCACAGTGGTTTTCAAACTCTGAAAAGTCATTAACTGATTTGTTAAAAAAAAAACACACACACACACACACTACCTTTTAGGATTTTGCAGTCAGCAAGGTATTTTTTTTTAAAGATGGTACTTTTATTTAGCAAGAATGCATGAGATCTCATAGACACTTTTATATTGTTATGATTATATATCGTTATTGGTATAATATAGTGATTAACTAATATGTTTTTTTTTAAAGGCTGATGCCAATATCTTGGAAAGCAGGCTGATACCCGATTTTAGGCCCTTATTATTTGTTATTTTAATATTTAGGAAATTTGAAAATGGAATAAAAAAAATACCGTGTAAAATAAACATACTTCTACTTCAGAATATTATTAATCTTTTCTACCAGTGTTGTGTCTGCTGTGCGATTCATGACGCAATAATATCCCAATATTCTATTGAGTTTATATTTAAATGGTACAAAGTATTTTTCACAAATAAATATTTAATAAAAATATATAATTAATTCTAATTAATTAGTCATTCAAAGATTTGTTCAAATTACATTAATGCACATTGGCTGATTGCCTTTATTGGTCGACCACTTAATATATTGGGACACAGTATATTAAGCATCATAATAATTCTAGAATACCAAATCATATTCAAGGATATTGGAATGATTTCTAAAGGATTATGTGACACTTAAGTAATGACTGCTGAAAATATTTTAAAATATATCAAAATAGAAAACAGTTACTTTACAATAACATTTTAGCCTATTTAGTATTTAGTGAGAGACTTTCAAAAAGATATTTAGCAATCACAAATTCTGCTTAGTAGCTCTATAGCTACGCTCATATTTTAGGTAGGTTCCTCCCCAGGGGGATCATCATATTTGTGGGTCTGTGTCAGAAGTTTACAAGCCCTGATTCAGCAGATGCTGACTTACTGAACACTATAGGGACAGGTGAACTGTGTGTGTGTTATGAGGAAACAGTGAGCGCGAGGGTGGGAGAGAGAACGAGAACTGCCCCCCTTTAATGCCCAATAACCCAGATATGCCTGTCCAGTCAGAGCCAGAGTGAGGTTTGAAGGGGGAACACACTGACCTGTATGGAGGAAATCACACACGGATCCTCTCAGTGATGGGCTGTACAGGATGGAGGCTCCTATGGATGGTCTGCTTGGTGTCCACTTTTCTTCAATATGGTGCGTTGATTTCAATTTTTAATATTAGGCTGTTAATACAATGAAAATAAACTTTGTGATTTGGGCAGAAGAACATTCACAAAACTAGAGAACTTCTAATTAAAACTTGATCATACTTAATAGCTGATTGAAAACCAGGGTTAACATACCATAACAATGTTGCTCATTTCACTAAAAACTTTAGAATTCAGTCTTATTAGATATGAAATGTTTAAATTAAGTATCATAAACCGTGCAACAAAGATCACAAAGGTCATCTGAGCTTTTTGGTAATATGTGTTTTAAGTGTTACAATAATTGAAATCTTTGTAATTTGGGTCAGTTTTTTTTTTAGAAGAAGAAATGAACCCTATTGTTCTCTCTGTTGGCGTATTTGTCCTTGCCAAGGCTGTCAGCTGTAATTAAGGTTTTAGAGTCACTGTGCTTTCCCACACGCACACACACACACACACAAAGGCCAGGGGGTGGCAGGATAGTGGGGGTGGGACTCATCATTACAGTAATGAGACAGCCATTGAGATGGAAGAGCTGCACAACAGAACTGTGGAATAAATGGGCCTGCAAGTGATGTGTCATTGCCAATTGTTTGAAATAAGAAAAACGGCCACAATTCAAATATGCATTAAAATGATCCTGCCTGAGTGTTTCCCTCTACAATATCCAGGTGCAGTCCGGGTGACCGTGAGGGAGTCTGGTGTGGAGGTTGTGCAGGGAGACTCTGTCACGCTGCCCTGTTCATTCTTCACCATGATGCCCTTGTTCAGACTCAGCATCATCTGGACCCTGACCCCGCTCTCAGACCCTGACTCCCCTGTACAGGTCAGTCTATCATCTATCTATTCACTTTACTAAAAGTCAATAGAATAAACGGTCTGAAATGTGACAACGATCAACTGAGAACTTAAAAGACTATTCACACCAAGAATGATACCTTTAATTTTGACTATGACCATGATTTAAAAGTAGAGAATAATGGAGTCCATATTTATAATGATAATAACACAAAGGGGACCACTATGGAAGGAATCACTTTCAGTGTTTTATTCCCCTGAATAACAATTAGAATATTGTCAGCCAATCAAAATCCATCAAACTTTAAACTCTGGAACTTGAGGCCAAGTCATATGTCCCACTAAAAATGAAGCATTTTCATCTTTTACTCAAGCAGGAAAAATAAGTATTGAACCATTTTTTTTTAGAAAATATGTATATAAAGGTGCTGCTGACATTTTTCTTTCTACCAGATGTTGGTAACAACCCAAGTAATCCATACCAAAGAAAACATAAATAAGTTCCAAAATTAAATTATGCATAATAAAATGAAAAAACACAGGGAAAAATGATTGAACATGTAAAGAAATGGAAGTGCAAAAGCCATGGAAAGCCAAGAAATATATCAGTAATCAGAAAGCAATCCTGTCAGTGCAGATTAATATTAGCTGGTTCAGTCCAAACACCAAGATGCCCATAGTTCCATCAACATTTGAAGACCGTTGGTGTGGAAGAATATACCTGAGAAATGTATGCAACTATTCACACGAGACGTCTTGAAGCTGTCATTACCAACAAAAGCTTTTGTACAAAGTATTAAATATATTTAAGTAGTGCCTCTTCCCTGTGCCATTCCATACACTTAATAGCGAACTTATTAATTAATTAAAAAACACTTTAGGTTTCAGTATGTTCAATATGGAAATAGCTTTTACGGTACCTTCTGATCAAAATGCAGAAAAACAGTGTTCTTCCTCAGGATTTTGGTCTTGCTTTTCAGTCGAATCATTCTGAAATCAAGATACATTGATACATTTACTACAAAAGCAACATGACAGAAATTTACTGACCGATATTTGATCTTGTTTAAAGCATGAAATCGCTCAGTAATGCTCATTTTTTCAAGACTCTTGATTTGAGGCTGTTCACTGACAAAAAATACTGAAGGAGATATTCATGTTTTGCAATGTATGCAGCATTACATTTTAATGACTACGAATTTATTTAATTTAGTGCAGTGACTTCAGCTCGCATTTAAAACCATACAGCTAAGGCCTTAAACTATGGATGGGTGAATTAAGACTTTTTAAGACCCACAGAAACCCTGAAAAAGATCATTTGAAAAATGATGAGTTTCACTTCACATTGATTTGCATTGCATTTGTCGTCCATATAATCCAAGCCAAAAGGAAACAAAACTGCTTAATTATGAACATCCTTCAAAATATCTTTGCTTCCAGCAGAAACATTAAGTCATATAGCTAGGTTTAGAACGAAATGGGGTTGAGTAAAAGAGTGAAATGTCCTTTTTTTTGGTGGGCCATCACTTTAAAATACCTTAAAACATGCTGGTCTGGATGTTATAAAGTTTTTGTTTATTATATCATTCTTGATGTAAACAGATTTTAGTTAGGGTGGACACAATGTCTTGTAAATTTCATAAACATTTCAACATTTTGGAAACTTCACTGGATTTTTTTAGAAAGTTTCTGGAAATGTTCCACCCCTTTGCAACCCTAGTTCACTAGTCAGGGAACTGAGCAGAGTTTCAGCCATTTTATATGGTATACAAAATAAAATAAAAATAAAAGTCATAAGGACACTGGCCAGGGTCTTTGAAATTCATGAACACTACATACTTAGATGTCAGCTGAGATTTTACATGCACTGTATAAAGGTACTATCGCATTTCCACATTTTTGGAAAGATTTTTGCCAACTGAACCATTGCCGTGTTAAACAACTACAATTATCATTTTCATGTCAAAAATACTGTATAAAACTAAGTATGATCTGTAAGGACTTGTATCTCTGTCGGTTTGCAGGTGATCGTGTATGATCACGGACAGGTGATCGAAACCCCGTCGTTCATGGGCAGGGTGGGATTTGTGGGAATGCCTTGGAGCGCGGACATCATTTTGAACTACACGCGTGTCTCTGACGCAGGAGTCTATCGCTGTGTGGTCAGCAACCCACCTGAGACTGGAGACCCTGGCATAGGAGAGCTCAGCCTCACTGTTTTGGGTATCATATACTGCATCACAATAGTCACAGTAATGGCTTTTTCACAGCTAAGCAATACCACACGATCAATTCTAAACAAAACGCACGAGGTCAAACAATCAAACAGACAACACACCTGCAAGTGTGATGTGGCTTTAACAATTCAGTGAACAGCTGACTGAGTAACTTACATTTGACACACTGTATTGCAAGTTAAAACAGTCTGATGTCGATCCGCAGGTCCAAACAAAAAACACAACTGCAGTGGCGCCTGGAGCGTTCCTGATTGATTCAGTTGTGTTGAGTGAATCGGTTGATGAAATGAATCAATGATTCACTCTCAGAGACGGTCGCTTATCGCCGACTACTGGCGAAACAAAGCAACGTGTAAAAGAATCACTGATTCGAATGAGCATATAGCATGTATTTTCACCATATAAAAATAATAAAGTCTAAAAAGCTAAATACAAATATAAAAAAGTGACAAAGGTAAATAACAAAATCACTAAAACTTAAATTAAACCTGATAAATATGAAAGTCCTAGCAAGCCAATTTGAAATATTCATTAAAACTTTTAAAAAATAACAGTGAACAATACACCAAAGATTAAAAAACTAGGATGTTTTGCAACCATATCTCCACTAGTGTTTGGGCAGCATTATTCTTCTTCTTTTGCCTTCAGACATGATTCATTCTAGATCCTGCTGCTATACTTCATATAATGTGTTTAACTTTATGCATTCAGGTTTCATAACTTTCTCTGTGTGTGTGTGTGTGTGCAGCACCCCCGTCTCTTCCTGTGTGTCTATGGGAAGGAGACACCGACGCTGGAGGCGATGTGCGACTGTCCTGTGTGGTCTCGGAGGGCTTTCCTGCTCCACAGGTGATCTGGGAAAAGCTAGAACCTGATAAGATGACACTGCCAGTGAGCATGGATGGTAAAAAAAAATCTTTATAAGGAGGTACAAAACACATGTGGCATGCAGAAACGTTTTTTTTCATACCTGCATCTGTCATAGGTGACACGACTGGCTCGGTTCACATCGCTAATGTGTCTGCGCTGACCTCTGGCCTCTACCGCTGCTCAGTGACCAACTCACTGGGAACCCAGCACTGCTACATTAACCTGTCTGTCTACACACGTGAGTCTTTTTGTACTGCAGCTTTGGAATGACATGGGAGTGAATAAATGATGACAGATTTTTTTTTTCTGCGAATGTGTAGCTCCAGATAATTCTCCAGGCATCCTGCAGGGGGTGCTGTTGAGTCTTTCCATGGCCCTGCTCCTGCTGGCTCTGATGGTGCTAGTGCTGTGGCTCCACCGCTCGGCACAGGAAAGCAAATGGAGGAACAGCCATGAGGAAGATGAGTGCTATAATGAGATCAAATACACACCATCTCTCATTAAACGCTCTTTTGTTTGAGACAAGGACAGGAAGTGACATCTGGATCATCTCTGCACTAATCTATTGCGAAGTTTGTTTCAAAGGGGAGCACATAAGCTACTTTCTGGTCCAGTGCTTAAATGCATTACAGTTGCCCCAAAGACTACAGTCTTTTGTGTCTGTTGTAAACAAACTATTTTTTTTTTGGCCTGAGGTAATAATACATTTTAATTGTATTTAACCCAGAATATTAATTTAGCACCTTCTAAAGCACAAGCTGTACATCGTCTCAACAGACAATCAGAAGTCACTATAAAGTAATGCAAGCTGAGTTTTGTCTTTGGGTAGATATGTGGATCATGTGGATCACTACATGCATCATTAGTTTGAGATTCATTTGGGAGTTAATTAGTAAAATATAGCATATTTCCATTTCGCTTATATAAAAGAGAGAGAGCGCACCTGAAAATGTAGCTTTTCCGTCACAAGAATAAATAAAATTTTAAATTTTTTTAAATGGTATTACTTTACAATATTAGTTTTTACTAGATTTTTGATCAAATATATGCAACCAGCCTTAGCATGAGACTTTCAAAACCATTTAAAGACCCCAAATACTTCAACAGTAGTGTACAAAATATACAATTTATTAAACTGCTACAATTAATTTATTAATTAAACCGATAACTAGTAAAATTAGTCACTTGTAATGATCCAAATTGATATAAATGACTTTTATTCTTATAATTTTTTAATCAAATTTAGCATCCTCTAAATACATTTTGACAGAGAGAAGATGACGGGCAACGGATTCACAAAATGACAGTTTTGCAAACAATGACACAAAAAAGCTTTAATTTAAATAAGAGGGGAAAAAGAAATCACATAAAAAACTGTACATAACTTTGAATATTGAATAACAGTTTTTAAATAAAACAATCCCCCATATAACTAAAATTAAAAAAAGAAAAGAAAAGAAAAATACAGGATGGTGTACTATTTTACAATAGTTGTGCAAAAGCAGTATTAACTGATTCATTCCCCAGACTTCATGATTCTGTCAAGAGAGAGAGCGAGCGAGAGTCAGACCCCTCCGCAAGCACAGATACACCGAAGCGTGACTCCCCTAAGACTCAAAGTAGTGTCCTCCATTGAAAAATAACCAGAAATCCAATAATAATAAAATAGATTTATATATATATATTTTTAAATATATTTATATACAAAACATGCTGTACATATATGGCAGAGATTGGTTAGATCCCTTTTAAATCACTGACACCCACAACTATCCAGTAACTTGTGCTTTCTCCCAGTAAGAGAAGTACTCCCTGTTGCTTTGGAAAAGTCACCCTAAAGATGAGAGAAATGGTTCTGATGAAAAGAGAGAAAGAGCTTGATCGGCCTTATACCGAACGCTCGATAGCTATTGAAATCCATCGCAAGAAGCCATAAACGGGGCAGGTTTGCACAGCAGACTATATGAGAGACTTGAGATGGTGGTATTCGGAAATAGACTAGGCTGCACGGTTTGCAGAGAGACTTGATGTTTAGTGTTCAAACAACTTGTGATATGATCTGTGATGGGCAGCTACTTTCAGTGTTATTAACCTACTAACAATCGGTGGTTTGAGTGAGAATGATCAATTCGGTGTGAACTGCCTCTACTGGCACTTAAACGAAGCTAGAAGCTCAAATCACATCAAAACTTGATGTCAATCGAGCAAGAATTGGCCATTTTGGATCCATCAGCTTTGTAAAATGAACACAAAGGGGCCTGTCAACAACAACAACAACAAGAAAACGCATTATTTTGTAGAGCTGGGAAAATATACAGAGTTCGCGAAATGATTTAGAGATTTCCGGAATGCATTGCGAATCTTTTGCGATGCAAGTTGATTTTTGAGCTTAGCTTTGAACAGCAGATGGCACTGCATGCTTTAGAAACGATTGTACTCACATGCACTTGAACCTAAAATAATAATTCATAAAATTCGAAAAGGCTGAAGTTGAAATTACATGACAAGTGCTCTAGATTAGAGCACCATCTGCTATTAAATCTAAGAGAATCCATTCCAGAGAAGATCCAGATGCGTTCGGAAAACCTCAGAATCGTACCACGAATGATTTCTGCATCGATTTAACATCCCAGCCCTATTATTTTGCATAAAACGCCATTACTCTGTGGAACCAGTGTATAATTTCAAGCAAAAATCCTTTTCCACCTGAACACCGTCTGTTGAATCGTAAGGCAACATTTTCCCATGGCAGCCCCCGCATGCTAACTCTCAAACCATATAGTTTGACGCAAAGCCTTCTTCAGAGCACAGCTCGGCCACGTCAATCATTTTAAGCTGGGAAATTGTATGGTGAAAAAGCGCTGAACGGCTTTCTGAATCAGAAAACCACTTTAAACAGCTCATGGGAAATTTCAAGCTCCTTTACATCCACGCGCCGCAGCTATTCCAGGCTGATGTCAGTGCTGTATTGTTTGACTGCGAGCATTTGATATGTTTGTTGTTGTAGAGGCAGTAAGTGCCCTGCTTTCCACAGCAGGCGGTCTGAGCATTGTTCGCCCAACAGCAGATATTTAACATGAGAATGACATCTAACTTTCCAGTTGTAGATTTAGGGAATTAGCTAGTCACAATCAGGTGGATTCAAGAATGGGGCAAAGGTTAAAGTTCACTCATGTCCAGCTACTATCAGCACAATCGACAAAAAACAGCCCATCTCCATTCGAGATCAGTAATCAAATAAATCTTTGTCTTTAGAATCGGTACATCTTTATGGCCCCCCCCCCCCCCCAATCAAGTTCTTCCAACTAAAACGCTGGAGATTAGAAGTCAAAGCAGTAGTTTGGTTAGTTCTATTAGTAGTAGAGGGGGTGGTGCAGTAGCAGTAGTATTGCAGTAGAGGGAGACAAACTGCAGGCACTTGCAGCAGCAGGAAAAAGCCTGATGGGAAGCCAGGAAGCCCTCATGTGCTCTCCGGCCCACTACGTCACCATCAAAGCCTATTCGGTAGGGAGCAGTTTAGGAATTTAGAAGGTAGTCAGATTTCCTGTGGGATGTATAAAGGAAAAGATGGAAAGAGACAGACCACCGGTTTGATGATGTCTACTCTGTCCCAACTGAATCTCAGGCTCCTCCATCCTCACCTGAGCCGGCTGTAAACTATGTAGGAAGCACCAGGTGCTAAGGGAAGTGTGCATGTGAGCGAGTATGTGTGATTATACAAGTCTTATCCCTGAAGCTCGCTGAAGAACGGTCGTGGTTGATGTTTAAGAGTGACGGGTGACACGATCAAATGTCTTTGCTGGAATGTGTGAGCTACGAAATGACGGCTCAGTGAGGGGGAATCAAATTCAAGTCCTTTGGTCTCAAAAGGACAGTGGCTTGTGTGCTGGAAAGCTCTGGGCCTCAAAGGGAGAAATCCTGCACAATACGGATGATGCGTAGGGGGAAAAACGAAAGCTTGAGTAGGTTTAAGGCTGCTACAGAAGAGAGGAGAGTTCCCTTTTTGTTACTGCTGGCGGTACAGGTCACCGATTCGCTTTGATTTAATGACCCGGCCCTCATTATGCAAGAAAAGAAGAAAATCCCTTAAGATTGCACTGACTGGCCACTTTTTTTTTTTTTTGGCTTTTGGGCCTGGAGGCCAAAACAGTAGCCAAAGAAGCTTAGGAGAGCTCAGTACAGAGTTCATTACTTAACGCAGCACTCTTCCAGTGTGCTTCTGTATCTGGTGATGTGTTTGTTAAGGATACTTGCGAGAAACCTCCTAATATACGCAGAACTGACTGAAGATGCTTCAATTCTAAAAAAAGTGTTGATAAAGTCAGCTTGAAGTCCCCCCATCTAGCTCTTTCTGGATGGCTCGTCTGATCCCAGCTGTGCAGGCTCAGCGGAGGTGCTCAAGTAAAGGCAGTTCTGTAGACTCCTCCCGTGCACTGGGCGGGTCTGATGATGTAAGGGGCGTAGTCTCAGAGGGTAGGACTGCTCCCATTGGATCCAGTGTTGGGCTGACATCAGAGGGCAGGACAGGGAGGGGAGGCTGCAAAGGCTAGGAAAAAGTACATGAAAGCGTTATTATTACTTATGTATACACTACTAGTCAGAGCATTGGGCTTGTTTACATTTTTTTTAATATTTTGAAGTCTCATGCTCCCCGAAGCTGCATTTATTGATCTAAAATACAGTATAAATTGTGAAAAATCATTGTATTTAGCATATCTTATGTATTGAACCTGGAAGAGAAGCATGCATCCTTACCTGTGTGCGTATGCTCTGTGATGCTGAGCCGTCCCCTTCCAGAACAGCAGGTCCGTTGAATCCTTTCCTTCCTGACAGACTCCATTTGCTGTACAGGGCCTCATAGGGCAGCCCGCTGCCCTGGCCCAGGCCCAGGCCCCTCTGAGATGCCCTGTGACTGGGGTTGTCCTGCAGGCTACTGGGGCAGAAGCGGTCTGCAGGCGGCAGGGCCACCGAACTACTGAAAGACAGCTGAGAGCTGGACAGATGTTGCCCCAAAAGCCCATGGATGGAAGAGGTGCGGTGCAAGGAGCTAACTAGCCCAGCATCCATCCTGCCTTCTGATTGGCTGAGCAGGGCAAGTGGGAGGGGCTGGGGATGCAGCGGCCAGGAAGGTCCAACAGGGTTGTCAGTCCCTTGGGAACAGAAGGGAAAAGTGAAATTTATAGCCTGCACATACTATTGCTTTCTTGATTGGATGTAGATGATATATTAACAGTACAAAAGAAGCAGATGTCATACCCATCGATGGCTGTACAGTAGTAGGATGAGGCTGAGGGATGCAGGACACTGTGTTCTGGGGAGGATGAGCGGCAGGGTTGTTACTGATGGAGGTAGAGCCGCCACCGCAGTCTGAATCCTCAATGTTCCCCCCACTGTTACATCCGGCACCACAACCCTTCTGAAGTCTGAAGATTACAGAGAGCATTTAAATAAATTACTCTAAATGCTTAAAATGTGCTGTAACATGGCAAAATGCACACATGTGCCATCTGACCTGTCCCAGCTGCTGATAAACCAGGTGTAAATGTTGTGAGGGCTGATGGGGCCTCCCCAGACAGAACGTAGCTGAACATGTGCCCCAGCATAGGAAGTGGTGAGTGGGGAGACATAGATAGGGTATCCAATGGGCTGGTCACAGGAAGAGTTAATCATGTTCCTCAGGGCTTGTTTGGCATTCTGGATGCTGCCACGTTCAGGGTTCCGGTTACGCAGGAAGACCAGCTCCTGCTGCTGTCCGGCCCACAGCCCGCGCACACATTCCCGGTTCACCTGAAGAAAGCAGCAGAGAATGATTAGTTAGGGCAATGCCACAATAAGATACATTGCAGCAGAAGCCTGTTTATAGGCATGTCACAGAGTACCTTGATGACTCTAAAGCTGAGGAAGCGTTTGTTCAGCATGATGATCTTGTACTCGTCACTTCCGTCATCCATAACGTGACGTAGAGCAAGCAGAGAAGACATGTTGGCCAGGATAGCACTGCGCCACACAGGGTCACCCTCGTGAGAGATCAGCATCTTCTCTTCATTAGCAGTGATGGCATCATACAGCACCACTGGGTCCTCATACTCATCAGGAGAGGTGAAGTGATCCTGTGAAGTAAACGAGAGAAAAAAAATTGCTAATGAGAATCAAGTAATCCAGAGATCCATTTCCATAAGTGCATCCTCAGACCATATGATGGTCACTGTCCCACATCAAAAGCCTATTTAAGTGCAAGCTATGAATGCGTCAATGTGTTGGTCTAGAAACGTAATTAAAGTGTGATGTCAGTAGGAATGGATGAATGTCTAAGCTGTACCTGGTGCAGTTTGAGGGACATCCGTACACCTGGAGCCACCACCCTGTTTAGCAGATCCATGTCTGCAAAAACCCACTCGTCTCTAGGAGAGGTGATACGAAAGTCGCCCTTGAACAGGGCATGAAGGCCGTAGAGAAAAGGCTCCAAGCTGAACGCATAAGAATAAGAAAATGTAAGAATCAGTGGATAACATAACCCCACAAAAAGAACGAAGCAAGAAAATCATGCTTAAAAAATGTTTATGACCTACTGCTGATGGTAGGCAAAAGTGGCATTTATATAAGTTTATAGTGGCATTCACACAGTGATTTGTATCAAGTACTGAAAGTCATTGAGAGTTATGCGATTTATGGAAGTTCATAAGAAGCAGTGATATAAAGTCGCCAATAAAGCATTGCAAAAGGCTGAGAAAAGCTTAATTTCATGCGAACAAGAGGTGATTATGCAGTAACTAGAAATATCAGTGAAAAGGTGCCACTGCCACATACCTTTAAGGCAAAATATATTTAAATCGGTATATGTAAAAATAAATAAAAAATATTTAACATGTCGCACATCACACTTCCTCCTGCCAGCTGATGGCACTATGACTGTGAAACAACAGCCACAACCATGTGATCAGCACTCTCTGATTTAGATCAAAGAATCCCCTTGGAAGAGTATTAAACCTGCAAGTTAGCTTAAGCAAAATTTCTGTAATCAGTTTAAACCCTTACCTGGCTGACATGCTGTGGGAGGCTGTGCCCAGAGCTCGACGGCCCAGAATACACAACCCAAAACATAGTGTGACCAGAGGGGAATCCTTCTCACTCTCAACTGGCTGTAACAGAAGATAAAGACAAAAATACACTGTGTTTCTTCACATCTTTGATTTCCTTGTAACCAAACTCCAAGTCAGAAACTGTCAACATCAAGGCAAGGCAATCATTAAAATACCATTTGTCTGCGACTGTTGCAGTATTTGATCCACTCCAGGTACACCAGACAGAAGGATGAGGGAGTGATGCCAGAAGCACGGTGGTCGTAGTCTTCATCTATGTTCAGGTTGAATGTGGGGTCACTATCAACATAGGAAGGGCTGAGGCAGGGCCGCAGCGCTTCCTGCACTGTGTCGTTGGCTAACCACTCCTCCAGTTTGGGTGAGCGGGTCACATAGTAGATGATACTCTGAGGAGAAACTTGGATGATTGCTCTGCATCTCACACAGTGGAAGTTTTAATGGAGTCGTTTGTCTGAGAGGGACTGACCTTGACATAATATGTGATGAGAATTTTGCGCAGGTCAAATACTTGAAGCATGGAAGCTGCGTTGTTGTCGCTAATGCTGTAGCCTTCCAGCACATACTTGGTGGCGGCCACCTCCCAAGCCAACCAGCGCTGACCAAAGGCCGCATTGAAGGAGAGCATGTGGGGAAGATGACCTGGCTCACAGCAGCAACAGCCTTCATCTTCCTCCACCCCTTCAGTGATGGCCTCCACCTCCCTCTGCTGGCAATAAGTTCCTGAAAACAGTCATTCAAGGAAAAAAAAGAAAAAAAGAATTAATTAAAATTAGTTGCAGCTTAACATCAAACAAAATTATCTGAAAACATTTTATACACCAAAATGATTCATATTAATAAACATGTTTTTTTCTGAATGAATAAAAAAAACAAATTTATGGTCACTGCAATATAATATTTTATAATTAGTATGTATTATGCTTTGAGATTCATTTAGTCTGTGCTACATGACTTAGCCCAGAATTTTCCCAATTTACTGTCCGGAAGCAGCAACACGAAATTAGAGCCAGTCTGTAGATTTTGGCCAGTTGGTGTTGACCGATTTCACAGGAAATCGCAGTGCATAATGGGCGCAGACTCTGATATTCGGATATTTTGAGGCAATTTTAGACCACAATTTCATTTGATGTGCCTCCTACCTATAAAGTACATTTCTGTGCAAGTTTGTTGTTTTTAGAACAACTTAAAGGTCAGGTAGTTTGTTATCCTGAGTTGTTAAGTCGTTTTGTCTCTTACCAATTTACAAAGCTGGCAAGTTTATGATACCTGGTGTTTAAAAGTCATGTAGTATACTACACAGTGGGTAGACAAAATAGTGCTGCATCTTACTCCAGCCCCCTCCTGTTGGCTCACCTCTGAACTCCAAGCCTCTGAGCTGAAAAGTGACAAGGCCGTTGCCGATTTCAATGATGTGTACGAGAGCGTTGAGGTAGTCGGAGGCCAAGATGAAGCAATCTCCGGTGCTGTAGTTTCCCCAGCGGCCCAGCAGAAGGTCCCCACACAGTGAGTGCTGCAAAGAGCGCGTCAGATGCTCGTAGAAGATAGAGTTCAAGTTGTTATCATCAGCACCTATCCAAGCAAGAGATAAAGGGAGATGAGAGGATAGATTAAGATCACAGTAGACAGATAAAATGTCTATGTAACTCAGATACAATATCACATACCAGGGTTGCGGTCCAGCTGTGTGGCCAGACGCGTGTTGGAGTGATCCACCCGTTTGGTGCTAAAAGACAAAATGGTATTTAAGGGCTTAAATCGCATCAATTTTTTGCCAAGACTGAATTATCAAAACAAACAAGGCAGCTGACATCTGCTCAAGATTTCTAAAGGCTTACTTGTAGTCTCGCTCCCAGAACTTCACAGGTCGAGTGTATGAAGTAACGAAAACAGCACTGCCCAACACAGGGTTGAGAGGAGTGGAAAAGAGAGCAGAAAAGACAGCTTGTACAAAGAGCATGGCTGAGTCTGAAAGCACTGGAGTTAAGGGGCATTTATTTTTAATGAAACATAAATGATACTGATGCACACACACACACACATATATACATATATATATATATATACACACACATAAGGGATGGGAAGATTCCCCGATTCGCTTGGTGCATCGGCATAAAAAGATAACGATGCGATGCATCGGTTTAAAATGTGTGCATCGGATACAAATTGGCATTTGTATCACGATGCATCGTTTCTATCGTATCTGCATCGGTAAAACACGATTTATTTCTTTATAATTATTAGTAGACATACTATAC
>JAUCMS010003752.1:0-25691 GCA_032357445.1 Enteromius radiatus
TAAGTATATATAAATACAAACACATGCATGTATATATTTAATGAAAATATGTTATGTTTATATATTGAATATATTTACATATAATATCAAATATAAGAAAATAAATATATTAATGCATTTACATGTAAATATTTTCAAAATATATACTGTATTTGTGTGTTTTAATATAAACAATAAATAAACACAGCATAGACGCATATATTATGTAAAGAAAAACTTTTATTTTGGATGCGATTAATCGTTTGACTCAATCGTTTGAATCAAAACCATCAAAGTTTCATCAACCAAACCTAAATGATTGTCTTAGGACAACTTTGATGAACTTCAAATAAATGTTGTTCTTCTGAACTTTTTTTCATCATCTAATAATAATAATAATATATGTTTCTCAAGCAGCAAATCAGCATATCAGAATGATTTCTAAAGGATCATGTGACTGGAGTAATGATACTGAAAATTCGTAATTACATTTTAAAATATATTAAAACAGAAACATTTTAAATAGTAATCATATTTCACAATATTTTTTTGTATTTTTAAGTAAATGCAGCCTTAGCTAGCAGAAACATTAAAAAATCTCACTGACCCTGAACTTTGGGACCTTTAATGTATGTGTAATGATGATAATATGAATGTGAGGTCTATAGTCTGGCTGTGCTAGTTTTCTATAGACTGTGCGTTGAATCTCTGCTACAGAGCGCTCTCTAGACGGCGTGCTCTAGATCTGTTGTGTTTGTGGTGTGGACCAGGTCAGGATGTTTCCGATCAGACGGTCTGCTGTCTCAGGAGAGATCTAAATCCCCTCGGCCCAATCCCTCGTTCTGTCCCGGGGTGTTTTCTCTCTCTGTCTGCCAGACTCGTTCTGAATAGACTCTTATGTCAGCTCTGTGTTTGGGACCTGTCTGTCTGCTTCTGTGTCCTCACACACAGATTGTGTAACATCCTCCTTGTTGAAATGTAAACAGATCAAGGGCTTATCCAAGGACAATGGATTCATTGTCTGTTCAAGTCTGTTCGATAAGATACTTCACGCATTGTACATTCCTTTCATTCAGCTAAACTAAACCAGGAATCAACAACAAGATTTTTTTTTTTCAGTTAAGTTCTATAAATAGATATACAGATAGATATCTCATGGCAATATCATGGCAAATCATACATATTTTACAAGGTAGCTAATTTGTACGAATAAACCTATCTGTCACTGAGGTTTAGACAAACAAATGAGGTTGTATAAATTCGTGCGAATTAGCCACATGAAAAAAATACTAATGAATTGGTCATGAGATTTCATACACATGAAATATTAATTCATTAAGAAAGAAATTATCATAAATATATTTAGCACATTTAATACATTAATATATTTGAGATACAGTATATTATATACATTGATATAGTTGATATATATTATATTATAAAATATTACTTAATATATGTAACTTATATTTAGCATTTTGTGTATTTATTGAAAATAGTAAAAGACGTGATAAAGATAAAAGTATGTATGTATTTATTTGCTTGTGGGTCAAAGACAAAAAATTTATATAAATTGAATAAAACAATACTGCTTTAAATAGTTTTTTTCCTAAAAGAAATGACAAAGTTTTCTGTTTAAATTAATTGCAATTTTGTTTTGTTTTCTCTGAGGCAAAAATAAATATCACACATTATTCCCTGGTTTACTAAATTAACCCACTTAAATGTCATTTAGTGTAACAATCTTGTCAGGGATTTATTTAGTCAGTTAATCAATCAATCACTTTTATTCATAAAGCACTTTTAGCAATACAGATCAAATAGGAGTATAGAGTGATGTATAATGACGAGATTAAACTATTTATTTATTAAATGCAGAGACGGCCTCATTAATTTAATACAACGATAATCACTAGAAATTAGGTTGCCCCAACTAAGCAAGCCTGAGGAGACAGCAGCAAGGAACCAAAACCCCATCCATGAGATAATGGAGGAAAAAAAACCTTGGGAGGAAACCAGGTTTAGTTTAGGCCAGTTCTCCTCAGGCCGGACGCCCAGCACCTAATTTCCAGTTCAATATTGGTTCCGCATCTGGTTCTGGTGATCTGTATAATTAAATCCCATGACCACTTTTGGTGGTATAGGTGACCTTTATTTTTATTTTTAATTCAAATATGAGTTTATTTGACTTTAAATTGGCCTGCAAGACTACAAATTTTGCAATCATATGTTACCAGCTGAAACAATTAAAACTGCAAAATTTGCATTGGTCAACGTATCGCATAAAACCCACACCTTTAAGCTTTTTTTTTTTTTGGTAAGTGTTTAACAAACATAAAAGGCTGAGCCCAAAATGATCTCACACATTGGAGCGCAGAACTAACATTTAGAACACAAGTTCTATGAGTTCTGCATGAAAGAGAGGATAATTTGTTCTTGGCTTGGTTCTGGCCTACTTTTGTGACATTAAAACTAAAAACACAGGAAAGATCTGCTGAGCTGTGCATGTCCTCGTCAGCAGGACAGACTGTTCCGTACATGCATACCTCCTCAATTAGAACATGAAGGAACTATAGAAAATAAGGGCTTAATTTGTATTCTCCACCGGCAGATACCATCACAAAGAGAAAGATTTTATCCTGTTTGACTACATAGTTTGTGTTCGTTTATGCAGCACTATTCTCAAATATCACTTTACATTATTAAGGACTGTTAATGTGTAACTTGTACATATCAGCTCACTAAATTCAAATGCGTAGCAATGTTACTTGTTTAAGCAGCACACCGAGTAACTAGGTCAGTGTTACGTAAGTAAAGTAAGCCTGCGGTAAAGCTAGAATGATGTGTGTCAGTGTGTCAGTATCTCATGATAAGCAAAACCAAGGTGTTAAACACTTCTGTCCTTTCGCAATGTTAAGCCAGGTTAAAACAGACGATGTAGGCTGTTTATTCTTGCCTTTTTGTTCACTAATCTCTTTCAGCTTGAGTCAAATTCTTTTTAGGCAGCAGTCAAAACTTCTTCAAACATATTGAAAGATTTACAATTATATAATCTGATGTTAATACATTTGGTTGAACAAGGCTGTAATTGCATGGTACGAAATCTAATTGCATAACTGCAGTGTATAATTATGTAGGTGGATGAAGTATTAAAAAAAAGACAAACACATGAATAATGCAACAACTTTTTTTATTTTTTTGTTGAATTTTTGAAATGCACCCAACCCTAGCACTGAATATTAGTGTTTTTTTTTTACAATATGCATCTATTTCGCAACAGAACAGCAGTGCCACGGTCTACTCAATAACACCAAACAAGCCTTGCTTGTTTTTTTTTCTTTTTCCATGTTCGTTTTGATCAAACCATAAGAAAATAAAAACATCAAACATCACTCAGTTTTGAAACACACTGAAAGGACGAAGGGGGAAAGGTGACACTGTGGTGAGCAATTACGAAATTACAGTAAACAGGAAGTAAAGACGCGGCTAGTGATAAACAGGACAACACTTGGCCCCCAAAACAGTTTATCTTAAAAAGCACAATACAGTGTTGTGAGTAAAAATATTTTACATTTATACACAAGTGCCATAAGTTAACGTAGACTTATTTCTGGAAAAATACAAAAGGGGGGGTTGCAACAAAATTGAGCTACACCTAACAAAAAAAGACAAGCATTCTTATAAAGTAAAAAAAAAAACAACTCAACTTTAATTAAACCTCAATTTTTGGTAGGGGAACATTTACAGGGAAGCGGTTAACTAGCAAGGAATCAGCCAACCAGTTAAAGATTGAAAAAAAAAGCAGTATCAGCGAGCTGAATCGCTTAACTGAGGGCCTCAAGGGCAAACGGTCAAAGACACTATGCTAGTAATCATCCATTTATACTGATGTAAGCAGGGTGGAGCTTTCTTGTAAACCCCACGCTAATAAGAGCAAAACATTCCTTTCACATTCATAACCAGAAAGAGAGAGAAAATCATTTTGCATTAAGCTTATAGACAGTTCTCTCTGTAACAGGTTATGAAGCAAATCAATGTTTTTACATCAGTTAGTGTACAAGGAAAATTATAAACATGGAGGAGGCTACATCAAGGGGAAGCCAGATATGTACTTTTAGGTTTTAAACATTATCTGGAATTTTTTTTAGATTTTTTTTTTTATGTTAAACGCCAAGTAATGTTTCAAGACCAGACAAGAAGTTATAACTGCAATGAAAACACATTTTAGTATCTATGACATGAAGCTTACATCAACCCGCTAATGTATCTGTAAAGGCTTTGGGGCATTTTGTAATTTTCCTATAAAAGGATAGTTCCTAAAAAAAATATTTAATTGGAAATTGTTAAAGTAAAAAAAAGGAGTTTATATTAAGTGGCATCTCACACAGCAAACACACTGATATTGTATAGTATTTTTGACAAGGACAAACTCATTAGTCACTGAACTCACTGTTTTTTTCATGTAATCTTTTTGTTTTCTTCTTAAAATATATTCATATATAATATTTATATCACATTTTATACATACAAACCAAGTGCCTGATCAAGGAGGAGTGGTAGCTAGGCTGTTTAATGTGGGAAAAGTGATGGGGAGCACTTAGAAAAGCAGACAGAGGTAGGGAGCAGAGAGAGGTATGAACTTAAAGCCATGTTTCTTTGGTCAAGGGAAAAGTTCCCTGAATCTTCTGGCGTTTGGTATGTTTTAAAAATGGTGCACCACCACCTGCAGAGATTCTGTTGTTAAGGTGTGGTCAAAAACTAAGAAAGGGGCACTTGAAGTTGCCTATTTACAAACATGAATCCGTTACAATATGGTAGATATTGCTTTTGAATTGAATGACACACTCTGACATCTTGTTGCAGCATGAGAACTACGGGTAAGTGCGATCATTAGCA
Organism: Enteromius radiatus; assembly: GCA_032357445.1. NCBI lineage: Eukaryota > Metazoa > Chordata > Actinopteri > Cypriniformes > Cyprinidae > Enteromius > Enteromius radiatus. Next base: position 4,876 of record JAUCMS010003752.1, read on the forward strand.
TGTCGTCCTATTCCATTCTGTTTTAAAAGTGCTGCTGTAACCTTGAGGAGGTCAAACAAACAAACAAACAAAACCAAACCAACAAAAGCTAAGTATGTACATTATTTTACAATTCAGCAGTCCTGATGTTGTCTACTTCTCTTATCCGTAGGCATTCAAACAGGGAATGGGGTGAAGGGCACAAGATCAAGGTAGGACCTCAAGATGGGTTTATAAAAAGTCTCTCGGGGCTTTACATAAAGTCCCAAGTGAGTCCCACAATCTCCTGTTCAGTCATGTCTCTTGTTACGACCGTTACGCATACTGGATTCCTTCCCACATTCAGTGCTTCCAGCCAAAGTGTCCTGCTTGAAAAACCCTGGACTCGACTGGCCGCCAGATTGAGACAAGGCCAGGTAGGGATGCTGAGGTAATGGCTGGAAGTTAGCAGGTGGTGTGGTCGGAGAGTCTTGAGACGATGCTCTTCCGTCGCTCTGAGCTCTGTGTTTGAGTCTCAATTTGTGGGGCAGGGCAGTGCCTTTGATTTCCGCTTGGCCGTCTTTGCATTGGCTTGGTGAGAAGGAGCTCTGGGTCATGAATATGTGAGGGTGGTAGCTGCCTGTGTCAGAGCATGACGAAGAGGGAGACTCGTCATCGGTGGACCCCTCTTTATCAGAGCTGCGGGGGTCCCCGTCACTTGAGGAAGTGTCCTTTCCTGAGTGACCCTCGTAGTACTCTTCCCTTCTCAAGCTTCCTTCGTAGACCAGCACCGGTGGATCGTCGTTCTCTAAGGTTCCAGTAGAACACTGGTACATCTGGGCTTCATCTCCTTCCTCTGGTCTCATTAGAAGATCTGGGGCGGTTGCATCAGCCCTGGGGGTCTGTCGGTGAGAAATGTAAGCTTGCCTTTCGGCTGCTTCCCCATCTGGGTACTCATAGGGAGGAGAGTCCAAAGTCTTTCTCTCTAGCCGTTTAGACACCTCTGCCAAGCTTCTGGGGCTCCCGGTTGGTCCCTCAGTAGGCTGTGTGAGGTTCTGCTGGTCTCTAGGAATCATTTCCTGAGTTTCCACAGGATACGAGGCACTGCTTGAACGGTATAGGATAACACTTCTTTGAGCGGACTGTGGAGTGACTGGACTTGCAGTGGTCTCTTGACGTCGTTGCTTCTGGTGGCTGGCTGAGTAACCTGGCTCAAATGCATGCTGGTGAAGTACTGCAGGCAATCTAGAATGAATGTTTAGCATTATCTGTGCGGTAGTGCTGTTGACAATGTCCATATCGAGACCCATCCCCTCCTGCTTGATGTCATACACAAGAGGCTCTGGGCTGTCCCGAGAGGAGCTATCGGACATATCGGAGAGGGAACCCCGTGGGGAGTACTTTGCCATTTTCACATGCCCATCTCCTCGAATAGACTGCTCCGTTTCAGAAGAATCAGAGTTTATCATCATCTGAGAAACACTCGAGTAACCATTAGGGTAGAAATGACTTGTGGAAGAGGAAGATGAGGAGTTTCCCCCAGGACTCCCATTGACTGCTCCACCAATCTGCTGACTCTTCTCCATGTAGGACGCTGTACTTATCATACCAAACCTGAGCTTAAGTTGTAAAAGCTCAGTTTTCAGGCGTACATTCTCATCGTTCAGCGCCATAACTCTGTTCTCTAGGATCATGTCATTAAAGCGGCGTTTCTCCCGGGAACGCTTGGCTGCCTCGTTGTTCTTGCGTCGCTTTTCCCAGTAGGATGCGTCCTTATTTTCATCTGAGATGAACTCACGCTTGCGTCGACAGCTCATGTTTGACTTTGACTTGAGAAGACGGTTCTGGCGACTGTTGCTTTGAGGTGAATGGAGAAGATCACCGTAGTCCACAAAGCTTTCTGTATTCTTTAAGGATTTGTCTGCACTGGAATTTGATGGAATTTGTAAGCTCAAACTTTCCATTGTTCCTCAGTGGAAGCCAATTTGGGACATTGGCTTCATCACTTGTAATGGAAATAAATGAAGAAACGGGGATGGGGTAAACGGGGGGAAAGGTGCCTACAGGAATTCCTGTTGGACAGTAGACTGTAGAATCTTTAACTAAGTAGCTGGATAATCAAAGACTTTTTGAGGTATTTTAGTTTCTGGAAAACTGAACCTCATTGATTTTGTTGATGTGAAACTTAATGATCAAGTGATCAAGTGTCCAGGTTGGCTAAGAAGAGCAAGAACAGGTGCACCTCCTTATGGGTCTCCTGCATTTAACAAACCCGAAGAATTCCTCAGCGAATAAACTCTTCTGGCTGTTTTGCACACAATGTCTCTCAAAGCCAAACCGGAGAATGAAAGATGGGCAATAAAGTTCTGAAGTCTCGGAAATGTGAGCGAATTTGCTCTATCAAGCCGACATGGATGTGTCCCAGTGCCTTTGGCGTGTTAGAGGATATAGGTCACTCGGTCTGCCCCAGCTTGTCAGCCTCTTGGGGAGGGGTGCTGCTGCTCCCAAAGTCTCCAGCTGGCTGTTCGATGAAAGGCTGCAAACATAAAAGAGAAAAGAAAGACAGATTTGTTAATCCTCGAAAGCTAAAGCAATTCGCAGCTTGCCTTTAGGCACTTCAAAGAAATCTTTTAATTTGTTGTGCTTTTTCATTTTTAATGAAACTCTCCATGCTTCTCTGCCTGGCTCAGTAATCAGAAGATTTAGAACTGGAATGTTCAGCCATGTCTTTGTCATATCCTCTTGCTTCATCTGCTCAACCCTGACAACCACAGAATGTTTTCTGTTGCCAAGCAACCACCGTCTGACCTTCTAACCCTGCTATTGATTTGTCTGTCTACGACCCTTGACCTTTACTCTCTGGCTAGACACTGGACTCTACTGATGCAAGGAGGTTAGGAACGGTATCAGTGCTTACCCAAGCTGCACATTTAAATTTTTTTTTTTTTTTTGTCACCTACAGCTAAACAGAAATTACCTATTAAAGATTAGTTTCCTCCTCCTGACACAAATTAAACATCACCCTTTGTACAGAATTCGGTCAAGACTTTTCTGTAAACATGACTACACATATGGTAAACATTAGCAATGAACACATGATTTGTTTTAACATTTTGAAACCTTATCCTGTATTACATCATCTGTTCTGAAGAAACCAGTGCAAGAGGTTTCTGCTTTTGAAACATCAAATGTTACAACACATCTACCCCTTGGCTGCACAGTCCAAACACTCTGGTGCCCCAATATGCAACAGGGCCCAGGAACTGAATTCAAAAACATTAACACTTCATTTTTAATGACTACTCACTAAATGGCTTTCAATGAGAACTTTCGAAAGAAGTGCGTTTTAGATGAAAAACGAGGAGAGGCCAAGAAAACCTCATAACAATAATTACTATAATGGCAGATAAACCGAGGTCAGGCAAAAGGCAAGCCAGGTTTTATGATCTGTGGATTGAGAGCTCTGCAATATAGGTCAGGCATATCTGGAAAAAGGGGAGAAGGGGAACATTCCATCAACATGAGTTCAGATCCAGGGGTGGTAACTGTTTCAGCCATCTAAAAGTGAGCACTAATGGAAAAGTAGAGTCGCCAGTGATGATTAACTCAGCAGCCAGTGGGCAATTCCACATTGCTGTGATCCGATCATGACCTAAACTGAGCACCGACTCCCTATTTCAATGTCACATGATGTTGTTCAACTTAAGGTGCCTGATTTCCTTTTTCCCCTACAAACGTGCACACAAACTTGACTGAAAATGTCTACTTAATCTAATTAAATACTCTCTAATGTTCCTGATATTTGTTCTCTAATAATAAAAGAAGAAATATAAAGTGAACAATCACACATTTTGGTTTACAATGGGAGTAAAAGCATTGCTATATTTATTACGAGAAGCAACAGTAAAAGAGACTCTTATTTAAGACTATACTCGCTCATCTACAACAGCACCATGACTCTGTAGCATTAAATACGACATCTGCATCACAAATTAGGCAGATGAACGCAGTGTAATCCTATGATCTGGCTGCCTTTTTTATGGGTTATGTTCTTCTCATCCCAGACATCTGAGGCAATGTTATGTAACTACAGACAGCTTAAACCTCTTCTGATGGCTTCAATCAACGCGTTCTGGTTTAGTCTGGTAATGCATATAGGGCCAAGACTGAAATATCCTCCCTTAATTAGTTGATGTGCATAAGTGCAATTCTTATTAAAGGTTAATAATGGTAAGCGGGGCGTTTCATGAACCAATAGACATTTAAGTGAGGCACGAAACTAAAAGAGTTTCCCTGAATGACCCACTGACCTAGAAACTAGGCAGCTAGCAAGACAAAAAAACTTTTTTTCTCTTGTGCTCAAATATAGGTCAGGAGTGAAACAGGCATCACGAGAGAGAGATAGAGGCAGAAAGGGCAAGGGAATTAAAGTGTTTGCTAAAAATAGAGAGGTGAGGCATAGATTGAGGATAAACGGAATGAAGAAGTGCACCAAAAAAAAAAAAAAATGCAGGGAAACGATTTTGCGGACAATTTGCTGAATGCCAGCTACACAAACACAGTGCTTTCCAAGAAGCCAAAAAAGCCACATCAAAGATCAGTCCCAATTATCTGAGAAGACTGAATCAAATTTTGGCATAGTATTTAGTGTTATAAGATATACGATCAAATGTGTGAGAAAAATGCTTGATCGATCTGCTGAATCAGACTGATTTAAGCACAGGATTAATTGACTAAATCAATCAGACTTATTTCTCAGTGAATCATTTCAGATTATTCACAAATGCCAAACATCGTTGACTTCAAATGAGTAGAGCACCTTGTGTACTTTGGGAAGTTTTAAAAACAAAGATAACTGGAATAAAATACATTTATTAATGTAAATACAGTATCTCTTTCATTCAGTCACTTCCTTTTATAATGTAGGGAAGTGAAGTCTATAAATAAAAATAGTTAGTGGGCGAGTTATTTAGCCTGTCAACCACACCCATGAATCATTAAAGATGCATTTATCTCCTAGCATTAGCAACTAATTATCAAATCTTAAACAGGGAGACACCAAAAGCCAAACCATCCAAAAAGCATCTGACATTGACACACCTTGTGTCTGTTATTCAAAACTGCTATTGATTATCACATGGCACATGGATTAAAGACATAATTCCTAATAATTGATCTCACCGCATGACCTGCTATTAGCAAAGCTTAAAACTGTTACAAGACAATAAACCCCAATTTATTTTGCCCTATATATAGGCTAGTATAAGGGTTATATTTGTGAGGGGAAGAAATAGCATGTCTGTCCCACTGTAGTCTTTACTTGGGCGAGGCCTGGAAACTATAATTCAGCTCAAATGTTTCATGTGTTGCTTTACAGCCGTTTTGGTAATGGAAATAATGGGAAAAGGCGGGGGCGCTAGATTTCATTGTGGCCATGTAATTGACCCTGGGGCAGAATGTAATATTCGGCACGTGGGTTAGGAGCTCGGTTTTTTTTTCCTCCCGTGGATTCCACGCCTGGGTTTATCTCCTCCAGTAAGAGGAGGGCAGGCCTTGGACAAGCAGGAGGAGTTCCAGGCCAACTCTTTCTATAAACACACTCATATCATCCTCTATTGAAAAAAATAAATGCTTTGACCAAGTCCATGTGTTTCGCCAGTCACATGTGCTCTCTTGCCCCACAAAACTAAACGGTAATTCGCCTCTCCCTGTTAGCCACAACGACACGTCTCCTCCCTATCTTCCTTTCTCTTTCACTATGAGAGATCCTGAAAAAATCCACTAAGTGAATGAATGTTTATTGCTTAAAAAGTACAATGAACTCTGTCACAATCAACACTGTAAACTGTAAACAAGCGTGATTTTGTTATCTATTAGCAATCTGAAAATTAATCTTCACAATTTAAAACTACTAATGTGTTTTTTTGGCATTGCTGCTGAAGCAGGTCCCAATTTGCAAGATTTTGTTGTAAAACTGGCAGAATCTTTGTTCTTTGTTATGGCAGGCGAGGGTGTGTTTTCCACAGGTTTATGACCTACATTCTCTGCTGGCACACAAAGCAGTTCGTCTGATGCCCCCTGATGCCTTAAAGACCCCGCATGTTTTTATTTGCGACTTCTCATTTCTCACCGTTATGTAACTCTTAACACAGAAAGACTGCATAATGTCAAAAGAAATCTGCAAGTTGTCAAGAAAATCTCACAGGCTGATAGGCATGCATGCATGCTTCACTTATTTCTGTGGAATGATACAGTGCATATTTGCTTATTACATAAACTAATACACACTGTGTTTAACCTAAAACTTGTAATCCAAAATCGTATGATTTAAAACAAACTTGTAGTATTATTAGCACACTACACTGTCTCATAAGGGACCAAAAAACGAAATGAAAAACACAATGATTGCACATTTAAATGACACTGTATAAACACGTAATCAAAGATGAGGAGCTCAATAAATCAGTTTATAACCATATGCTCAGGAGAAGAATAACAACGCAAAGTTCATTGACATCTATAATCATAAATAGCTTGCACTTCCGAGAGATCTGACCACCATAATTAGGTTTCAGCACTTCATAGAACAGTAACTAAGTAGTAAATAGTCATTGCTTACTGAGGTAGCAACAGTTCCGTTCAGTATCTTATAAATGTAACTATTTTATCAATGCATTCACAATTATTTACGTTTCGGGAGACATACTTAAAATAGCTAGATTTCTGGCAGAAAAATCCCTTTAAATGTTACTGGATAATCCCCATATTGTGCACAACGATAGCATATTGATGCATATCAATAACGTAAACGAGTTTTTACTTGTGCAAGCGATTGCATTTTACATGCAACAAAGTTACATTTGATTTACAGTCGGCATTTGCTCAAGTCTGTATACCAGGAAAGAGTTAACGGTTCTGAGTCGTCTAACGTAAACACCCGCGTTAACCTTTACCGAGCACGGCTACACGTGACAGCGAGAAGTGTGTCCGTAATTTTTCCTCCCAAAGCGTCGCATTAACTTCCTAACCCAATTGGATTTCACACTTTGTTAAAACTTTAATTTTAACGTCGTTGGCAAACAGTAACTATATATCAAGACATTTCCAGCGATATAATGTAACATGTTAGTGTTTTAATCCAAATTATAAGTGTTACGCCTGACTGAACTTTCTCTAACTCCGATTCATATATTAATATAGCCTACTAATGTTCAAATGGCGCGATATTATATCATTACTAAATAAATAAAATACGCATGCTGAAAACTTTTGAGCATGGTGAATTAAGGTGAATGGAAATCTATTTTACGGGCGTCAAGTGCTAAATGTCCTGTCAACAGTCGCGAGGGGTCCTGGCCTCGCCTTAACATTGCGAACATGCACATTGAGCAACATCCGAATCTGTAATGAGCATGCGTAAACACACACAAAAATAACCTTTTAGCCGTTGCATTTCAAATATCATAGCTACTTGGAATCATTTTCATTTGCTAATTTGAATAACCGCGTAAAATTTCCGCAAGATCACGCGACAGAAGCATAAGCATCACCAATGCAGTTGTGAGCATACAATGTTTGTGTGAGCGTGCACCCAAAAGTAGTAATCAATTAAACAAACGTACCCTTTGTGGCTTTTGTGCTTGTATCCAAAATATAGTTTTTTTGGTCGCCCGTTGAGTATTATTAGTCTCTTTGTATCAGCCTCGGTGACATGAGTAAAAGGCGAAGTGATGCAGACTACACACTACACGCCGTGTCCAGTGCGCATGGATTCCGCAGCCTGTGTGTTTTTGCCCTGGTTCCTTGTGTTGTGTTGGCGAGGCGCTCCAGTATCCTGCCGCTAGCTGCTTCTGTTTAGAAATGTATGTTAGTAGGTCAGCGGTTGCATAACAGGACGCTTCGGGTGCCTCGTCACGTTTTGTTTCTCTCTTTTGCCCCCACCTACCTCCAGCCCTCCTCCCATCCGCAAGCCTGTGGCGACGCGAGCGCATAATGACTGGGAGGGATCAGGCAGGCGGCCAGACCTACTCTCAGATATGTAGGACGGTCATATTCATAATCAGGCTGACATGGTGAAAACATTTAGAAATTAAGGTTACATGTGAATGACCTCTTATGATAGATCTATAAAAATGTAACACTTTCATTCACATTTTTTTATTGTGGTTTTCCTCTCTAGATGTTTTTAGCTACTAAATAAATACAAGCATAAACAAGTGCCTTTTGACCCAGTTTAAACTAGCTGATTTTTATTTAGCTTAATGTCTGAGTGAATACCGGTGACAGTATTTAAGGAGAAATTATTTGTACAGTACTGGCTCATTTTTTTAAAGGAAGGAAAATGAATAAACTTGTACTGTCAAACAATTAATCATGATTAATTGCATCCAAAATAAGTTTTTGTTCACATAATATGTGTGTTTGTGCTGTGTATATTTATTATGTGTATAAATACACACACATGCATAAGAAAAATGTGTTTTATATATATATATATATATATATATAATGTGTGTGTGTAAATGTAAATATTTAAAAATATATAATATATGTTTGTATTTACACCTCACACAAATATATAATTTGTATTTTTGGATGCAGTTCATTGACAGCATTAAAAAATAAATAAATAAAATCCATTTAGAAGGGCATCAGGATATTTTGCGTCACTATTTTCAAACAATAAAGCAAATTTTCCCCTGGTTATTACCCAGAATGACTGTAATGCATGCAAAACAGCATGTATTCTACAGATATTTTGTAGCATAAGAATAATATAACAACAACAACAACAATACTACTACTACCACTACGAATAATAATAATAATAATAATAAATATTTATTATTATTGGAATATGATATTAAATATTTTCTTTATTGTCCTTTGAACAATTGAACAAACGTTTTATTTCCTTTTGTTTTGTTTTGTAATATGCCCTGGCCAATTTCTTGACATCTTTTGTGAGAATCCCCCATCTGCTAATCTTAATATGAGAAAGGGACTGGCAAGAAAATGTTAGCAATATGTTTCCTAATTTTCCATACAATCTAAAGCCACTTCATATATTTTACTTATTAGATAATTTGGTAATAAAACAACATGTCCCCCTTTCCTTACTGACTGAAGTCACAGACACAATAGCATTGTGAAGATGACCTTGAACTTTGATGTGGCCCGCTATCCCTTCCCCCCTTCTCCTTCCCGCCTTCAACCCCCCAATCCCACCGCGCCCAGCATCGTCTGGAAGAGGTTTCCATGGCAACCGTCGCGCTACCCGCCTTACGTCAGGCCGACCCTCCGTTTGAATGCGGGAGTGACGAAGATCAGCCAGTCAGGGGTCAGTGGACCAGTGGAGCAGGGATGTCAGGGACGGAAATTACCCGGGAATCATGAATGCGCGGAAGCGACGGAGCTCAGAGTCGTGATTTAAAGTTTAGCTCCTTAAATAGACTCTCGCGTCTATTTATATGCTCTTACGTCACCAGAAAGGTCTCACAGGAGCTCGGATCTCAGGGGAGAATATTTGGTGTCAGATGTTTATTCTTAGCCTAAAGGAAGTACAGGGAAATATTTCAAGGTGAACTCGATCTTGAATCAGGTGATTTTGTCTTTGTGTGTCATTTAATTCGGTTTATATCATGAACGAGGTGCGTATAATCTGAATGGAAATACGAAATGATTTGCTGACCTCTTGTGGATTGTGCTATTGTTGCAAGAACAAATGTGGATTATTAAACTTTATGGGTCTATAACATTTGTACTGTATACTGTAAACAAAATATATTGCACTTTTAAGGGAGGAATTGATTCTTTATTGTACACTGTGCAAAACTTGGAGATGATTTTGAGTGCATTTTACAAGAAAATGTGAATTCAGCCTTTTCTATTTCAAAAGTTCCTCTTTCGAAATTTACGAGAATTGTGAAAACGTTTGTTTTTAGATCAAATGCTTAATTTTTAGAGCAACAACAATCTCTCAAGATTACGAACTTTGCTTGTGGTTTCTAATTACAAGCTTTCTCATGAACGTAACATTTGAGTTGGCGTATTGAGACATCTACGATGTCATTGCCCCCAGGGATTGAATATTTCTGCTAAAACATTATGTATACCAAGTAGAGGTGATAGTCCGTGAGAACATGCCAAAAAACTGTCCTGGGTGATTCTGGGAAATCAGAGATGGTTCTCACATTTTAATGCAAGAGAACTTGTTTCAAAAAACATGTTGTGAAACCACTGTCGGCTGTCCCTCGAGACAATTCAACATACTTTAAATATTATTATAAGGTGCACAAATCAAATTTTTGTTTAATAATAAAAGGCAAACAAATAGTTCAAATATTTATTCACACAAACATAATAATGTATATTTACTGTACAAATACACAAGAACTCACAAGACAACAGAACATTTCACCATTAAAATGCAAGTAACAGTGTCATTCATTTTAGATATCCTTATCTGGACAACGGCAGTGATCTCTATGGAAAAGAAAATATGATGCAGTCTTTCAGTGCTGAGTTGCTACTGGTTCATGACGATAATTAAAATGAATTCCATTATTTCCCCCTTCCTGTTCTGCTTTAATCAGGATATATGTTGCAATAAGCAATATACTTTATTCATAAATCTGTCAGACCGCAGGAGAAATTTTACAGTGTGGAGACTTTCAGGCTCACCGTGTATCTCCTCTCAATTACTGACAAGTGTTTAAGTAGAGTTGGCACGTATCAGAGGAATGACTTTACAACGGAGGATGTTATGCTTCATTTTACATTTACAGTGACAGACAGGTGTGTGCAGACATTGTTTTACAGGAGCCTGAGGTGTTTTTTTGTTTTTTGTTGGAGCAAGATCACAGTGTTTGAGGCAAAAGGAGCAACTGAACGAATTGAGGTGATTGATGTTCCTGAATGTAAGTTAAAGAAAGGGGTCAAAAAAAAAAGTAATTATCCACCTTATTTGTATAATACGCACAGCTATTTGTGTCTCGAACGTGCAAGGCTTTCCGCTATCATTTGCTGAAGGGAAACAGCTGCTTGATATTGCAAGGTAATTGATAATTCTTATATTTTTAGGTAACTTAAAATAGTGTTTACTGCACTTGGTTCGATTTTTTTTATTTCCCTAATGAACTGAAGATCTGGCACGCTCAAGGAAAATGGCTCACTTCCAAAATAAGGTGGATATGAAAGTGTGAAGAGAGGTAGTGATGCACATGCTGCATTCTTTCCATTCATAATCTACGGATGTTCATGGCTGTGAGCATTTGCAGTGTTCCAGGGCAAGTCTTAATTCGTTTTGGTGAGCAACTGCTCGGAGAAGAGCTTTTTGAGCTGGGCCACTTCCTCGCTGAGAGAGCTGAGCTGAGACTTGAGCATGCTGTTCTCGGCTTGGTATTGAGATTCGTTCGGGTTCACGCTGTGGCTGTAATTCCTGTGCTGCTGCGATGGCATGACTTTTCGGGGGTCTTCTCCGTCTTGCGGTGTCCAGTAACCTGCTCCTTCGGTTGTTCCCGAAAGGCTGTGACCTCTCGGGCCCACCGCGGGCAGCACAGGACTTTGCCGGTCTCCAGGATTGTCACATTCGCTGTTGCCTGGAGACTTGAACCTCAACTTGTGTGGAAGAGACTTCATACCGTCCACCGGCTCCATCCGGTTTGATGACATGTTGGCGTGTCCTATTGCTAAGACATCAGTCGGAGAGTGATGGGACTCGTAACCCAGCTCATCTGTTTGATGCGGAGACAACTTTCCATGCTCGCTTAGTCTGTCTTCAAAGAAGACTGGACTTCCAACGCTGGACCCTCCAGGTGTGGAGAAACCTGAGTCTTCTGACATACTGCAGGCATCTCTGATGCTTCTCCCAGATTGCGGGCCACTTTGGGACTGATTTGTCAACACTGGACCAGTTTGGTGAGTTCCATCCCCGCGTGGTAAGTAGTAATGTGGCGTCGAAGGCTGCGGGATGCAGGATCCTGTTGTAAGCGGAAGTATGGAAGCGTTTGAGGGATCTTTAATGAGGCCGAAGCGAAATTTCAGAGCGAGCAGTTCGGCTCGTAACCTGGCGTTCTCCTCGAGCAGCGCCAGCACTCGGTTTTCCAGTACCATGTCGTTTACACGCCGCTTTTCGCGAGAGCGCTTTGCGGCTTCGTTGTTTTTCTTGCGCTTGTCCCAATAACCATCGTCCTTCTTCTCGTGAGGAATAAACTCCCGCTTACGCCTCACAGAGCTGACATTGGATGAAGCACTGTCTTTGCGTTTAAGCGCCGACGTTCGGCCCAGAAGCGAGCGTGCCAGCAAACTGCTTGAAGTCAGGATGGACACCGCTTCATCGGTGAAAGACGCTGTGCTACTGGGAGCAGTCGCATTCAACACCCTCATCTCCTGAGATGACTCTTCATACATCTTTAGACCGCTTTATTCCCCCTCAGTTGTGATGTTAGAAGTTGGATCTGTGCTGTGTGTTTGAATGCGGGTTTCAGGTCAATATTAGATGCTACTGAAGCAGCTGTGGCTCCACCTGGTGGCAGAAAAATCATAACGATATCCTCTCAGTTACGTAAGCTTAGTTACAACACAATGTTATGTAACTTCATTACCTCCCAGTGGCAAAGCACAGTACGTTCTTGCTACACCGCATAATATCAGGTTAACGAGTGTACAGTTATATATACCCACCTTATGCAAAGTGACATCAACTGAACGTTCTCACGCACAGCGTTAGATACTATACATCACTTAAATATCTTCACGTAGACTAGTTTTTTTTTCTCCTAACAACAGTGAAGAGCTAGGCTACTTAATGTAAACCAGAAACGCCTTCTCCAAGATTTCCCGCGCTGACCTATTTGCGGCGCGCGAGCGAGTCTTATCTTCTTCCTGTCCCAGTGAGTCACTTTCATCATGGAATGCTGCCTACTCAACGCACTTATGTTACATTAGTACAGATTAAAAATGCTTGACATAATATACGAAAAGCGAATCTTAATGTTAACCTTTACGTAATAATCCGCCGAAATAAATAGGTAGTTGGGAAAAGTTAACATTTCGCAATGACTTGGTTTCATGTATTTAATTAAAACATCCAACTGATGTGTTCAGTTAAACAATACCTTAAAAGCATCCCGACTGAATTGCAATTGCATAATGTAATGAATTTTATCCCTGCTTGGAAAAATGAATCAATGTAAAGTTGGTAGCTGTTTTGAAACACAGCCTATAGTTTTTAGCTGATCCAGATGTGGAAAAGTATTGATGCATATTTTAGCCTAATACATGTTTTCCAACAGGGATAATATTGCAACATCTATCATTTGTCCAAACGAAACATAAAGCTTTAATCATTAAAAAAAAGTCAAACAACTTAAATCTTTGTAGGTTATTTTTATAGCCTACACAAATACATATAACCAACGGAATACACACATTAATACAGGATTACAAAGAGCATATTACCATTATAAATCGTTGCGTAATTCTGTTCAGAAAGACTTCAGTTCTTATCGTTTCCAGTGACTTTTCGTTCCGAGGTGAGTCCGGTTCTTTCCCAGAAGTCGTCAAACGGTGTTCGGTTTTGCTTTTCGACGGTTAAAGTCAAACGGGGACTGTTAGCTCCGTTCAGTCTTTCCGTGTCTGTTGCGCCTTCGTCGCGCTCGGCCCCTATTTGTGTCTTTGCTCCATCAGGTTCAGTCGAGGACGCTCCATCACCCCGTCTGAACCACATGTGTGTAAGTGGATGAACGGACCGCCCCCTCCGTACGCACGCAGGACCCTCCTCTTCCCTCTAATCTCTCCCTCGTTACAGTTTTCGTCAGAATAATCTTTTCGAAAGCATTAAGTAATATTGCTCAATCTCCCCCCGCCCTCGTGTGTCCTGAAAACCGACAGTTGTCCTCAATAAATGTACAGAAACTATATTTAGACTAGTGACGCGGGACCAGCTGTCCTTTTTTTCAAGATAGCGCTGAAGTAAGTGCCACAACAATCTATAAAACACTCGGATTATAATGTTGCTTTGATAAAACCCCCTTTGCTTTGTAAAGACAAGAACTGCGTTAACATAATGTTATGCAATGGAAAACGCTAATGTGGTAATAATTCAGTGCCATGGCTTATATCATGCACCATAATGCTGTACTAGCAATTTAATTATGGCTTATTTCCGTTTTTATACAATTTCTTGTTTGTAGAGCACGCAAAAATTCAGCCATTGCAGAAATAGCATGTTTATTTATGAATAAATATGATACACATTTCATATAATCAGAGATATTTATAAAGGCATATGATGAAAAAGAAAAAAAACTGTAGACTGCTTACCTATATGTAAAATTAGTCAAACTGAGTATTTCTTCTATTGAATGCAAAAGAAGATATTTTGAAGGAAGTTCAAATGCCTTTAAATGAATACATGTAGTTCCCATTATCACATACTGTAGCCACGAATATCTGCAATACACCTAAATCCTTTTTGGGCTTTGTCTTTCAAATTAGTTTTTTTGCACATCTCATTGACCCTGGCATAATATTTGTACTGAACGGCAGCGTGTGCTTACACAACAGCTCTCAGAGCACTGAGAAACTGGAGAGAAAGCAAAACTGACAGCATGCATGTTTGGGTTGCATGCCATGAGGAACAGCAGTATGTTCGTCTCGCTGAAACAAACAAACAATCCCGCTGATTATAACATGGCCTCCTCTTCTAAGCAGTGTGTAACCTCCTGCTCTTGATCTGCGAAAGCCACACGAGTGTTTTTACACTGCATTAGAGTGATCAGATCAGCTCCGGGCCATCTGCTGCAGCAACTGACACTATGAGGCAGACCAGAGATTTTTACATGACAATTTATCCTAACTTGTGCTTGAGATGTCCGGGACACGGCAAGTGAATCGTTTTTGGGTCTGTAAAGCTACGAAAATGGCAAAAACATTAAACAGTAAAGTACTGTAGAACTGCCCATCTGACTCTATTCCCCAAGTCCATAAATAGAGTTAGGGTAGAAAATTGCTATTATCCAGCAATATTAAAAAAATTGTATACATACCATATTACTATTGGATATATGACCCTGGACCACAGAATCAGCCTGGGTGTACATTTTTTAAAATTGAGATTTATACATCACCTGAATCTGAATCATCTCTGAAAACTGAATAAATAAGCTTTCCATGCATGGTTTATGATATGACAATATTTGGCTGAATTGCAAATATTTAAAAATATGGAATCTGAGGGTGCAAAAAATATATAAATACTGAGGAAAATCGCATTTAGAGTTGTCCAAATTAAAAATTAAGTTTTGATATTTATGGCAGGAACTTTACAAAATATCTTCATGTAACATGATCTTTACTTAATATCCTAAGGATTTTTTTTAATTTTTTTTTAAATGACAGTTTTAACCCATTTGGCTATTGGTACAAATAAACCCGTGCTGCTTATGACTGTTTTTTTTTGGTCCATGGTCACATTATACAGTTAACCTGTCTGCATAAATACAATACACTTGCTTACAGCAGTTATATTAAATCTTTGCTGGATGATTATTTATATATCATACCAAAATGTAAATTATTATCACACAGCTATATAAAGTTGGATATATAATGTCCAACTTTGCACACATACAGTATGTATATATTGCAAAATGTATGTGAAGTAAACTACAGCTCTTGCTCTAATCCCACTATAAGGTATAAAGATATTAATATATCACATCATTAATTTCTGTACAGCTGCTTTGAAACTGTATTGTGAAAGGTGCTATACAAATAACTTCTACTCGACTATTGCACTTTATATTGATTCATTGTGTAAATACTGATTAGGTGAGATATTAACATAGATTTAATTTTCTTTTTAGATTTTGTGCACTCATTGTCATTTGTTCATCTCTAAAACATGCATTTTGTACTCTTGATTGTTCAGATGTTATGATAAACCTTGTTTCCCTGTAGCCATTGCAGACTGACTGTCATTGGCCCGACTAACAACAGCCCTGTTCAAGCAGAAAAACTGGGGGAAAGGTCACTTATCTTACACTATGGTACAGTGGCACCAGTAAATGAGTTACAGTATCCTCTATATAACCTTTAACCTCATTATATTCAATTGTAAATCTTATTGAATCGCTGCTCTCCGTGGCATAACCACGTTTGGACCTTGTTTGATTTTGAACTGTTCAAATGCTTTGCAAAAAGTACTTGTTCGTTCATTGGTTTTCTTATAAATGATTAATTCCAAGAAGAACAGTAAAGTACTGTAGAAGCTGGATGCTCTGTGTTTGTGTTTGTGTGTGTGTGTCTGAGCTGGAGCAGGTGCCCTGAGTTAATCCAGGCCGGCTCAGGCTTTAACACATTGACACACTTAGCTGCTTAACCTCAGTCTACCCTTTAAACAAACCGGGTAAACACACAGACAGTGTTATCACTGTGAGGTGCGCTGAACGCTCGAGGCACATGCGAAGATCCTCGTTGATCCGGGTGAACGCAGAAACAGGTTCAGATCTAGCGACTGCATTTCACATGACGTCCCAGTCTGGTTATGCATTAACTTATCATATATATAAAGAAAAGGGTTTGTGTAGCAACAGGTATGTTTCTGAGCAAATCGTTTAAGTAGAAGGCGTGACTCTATGTCAGAGCATGAAATGTCTGAATCTGTGAGAATAACAAGAAAGCATCCTCATCTAACCTCTTGCATACGTTTGCCAGTTCATGCCAGGACGCAGCTTAACTGCAAGCCCCTCCTCTCTCCGTTTCTCTGCTCTTTAATGGGGAAGAAGGCGTGCAAAAAGGGAATTGCAAAAGACAAGACGAACTGTGAAAAACAAATATAGTGACAATAGCCTAAGATGTTCATGTTGAGAGATTAGTTTAAAAATCGAATTGGATTTAACAAAATGAATACTTTACAGAAGGATAAAATAGACATGAATGGCTGGTATTCGCAGCAGCACTGGTTATACAATTGTTTTGTCCATTTATTTTCTCCAAAGGAGTTCTTGGCCTTGAAGCAGCCAATTCAAAACGTATAAACTTTGATGTGAGCCAAAAAGCTTTAACTATGAAATACTCCTCAAATAAAGCACTGAAAATTATATTATGAAATCAAAAAAAGAATAGTTTAATATACAATCTTTGGCAATTTACAATTTAAGGAAACTTTATTTTTTGGTAGAAAGCAGCATTCTGAAACATGAAAAAAGAGATGCATAGAAAACGCTCCAAAGCATGAGTTTCTGCCAGAGAATGCCGTTTATTTGGTCATGTAAGAGTGCATGTGTAAGTGGAATAATTTGTTTTACATGACAACATGCATTTTTGAAAGGTTCTGCATGCATGCAAAAATGTTGCCAAACTGATCCATGTTTGAGACCGAGCCAGGAAGTAGTTGGTGATGTCACTTAAAGATACTGACATGTGCCTAGTGAATTTATAAGTATGCCCATGACATCACAGTTAATCACAGTGTGATAATAGTATCATAAAAAGCTGCTTAATGATTCATATACATGAGCTAAAATACACTGCATGTAAACCGTATGATCACCATTAAGCTTTTTTCCCTTTAGTGCATGTAATCAGTTTTAAAACAAACCGAATAAAGTTCCATGCATTTTTAAAAATTAATTAATGTTGTTATTTTTTATTTATTATGATTATTATTGTTTTGTTGTTGTTGTTGTTGTTGTTGTTTTTTTACGTATGTTGATGCTGCAGGGATTAGCATTTTGGGTTCCATCATCCCCAAGTCAATTTATTATTTTTGTTATTATTATTATTTATTATTATAGTTTTAAATGCCTGAAATGAGGTCTGTGGTTAAAAAAACGATTAAAAAAAGACTGAAAGCTATTGCAAGCTTAATTATGGTGATGAGACTGATGTAGTTTGTTTATTGCACTCATTTAGCTTTTTTTTTTTTTACTTCTGCCGACTGTATTTTAAGGCTTGTCTTAATTTGTGAAGATTATCATGAAGAACAAAACGTGTGAGAATCATAAACGTTGATTGGTGGCGGTGCTTTTTTTCTGCAGTAATACAAAAGCCAATGGAAAAACCCTGTTGGTTTTTTTATTGTTGAGGGAACCAGGGTGATACTGACTTTCAGGTTGGCCTATAAAAATACGTCATCCCTACAGCACTCTATAGTAGTTTGAGAGTGTAGGGACTGCATTATGTCATTAACAATAGTGGGCGTGCACAGATGCGCTTTTTTGGCACAGTTTACATTTCCATGGTGACAGCGACTGAGTAGATCATCTGTCTGTTAAACTAACTTAAAAACAAAGTTAAAATCAAATCGATAGCTTCTAGAAGATGAAAATGAGAATTCCCTATGGACAAAATGAATGGCATTTTTCTTCTAGAACTCTATAGGGATGATAAACAAATCTTGCGACACACACAACAACAATCAAAACATCTGACGCGTTCGTCTAATCCTAATTAGGACAAATGACATAGGCTGGTCTAGTAAATGGCTGAGTCTGTCTGTTTCTCTGGCTATACAATCACATGCACACAAAGCCGCCTGTAGTAAAGCTCTACATTATCTCAGTTTATGTAACAGCTTGAAAACAATTGCTTTAATTCAGCTTGCCGCTGAAAGGCAGTGTGAACTGCTATTGTTCTGGGAAAAGAACGATGTGTTTTCCTCTCTTTGTATTTCTCCCTGCATAAGGATCTGACCTTTGAAATGTGTTTCTCCTGTGCTGCAACACCAAATAAAACGGCAACTTTACAGTCACTCTGATACTCTCTGACTGTCAAAAATGATTGTTCAAAGCCATAAGAATGAATTAGATTTGCCAACAGTTTGTGTATAGGCTATATACTATACATGGATGTCATTGCAGTAGATAACATTTTGTTAGATGATAAATCACAATGTTTGGAGCGGAGTAAATGATGACACAATGCACATTTTTTGGTGAACTGTCCCTTTAAGAGTCCATATACTTCAGCTGCTGTACAATATGTGCAGACGTCTTGTTTAAAGAGTAGGCAGAGGGGTGTATTTATAGAAGCATGTACCCTATATTTTTTAATTTATGAGCTTTCTCTGCAGGCCTCGGGTTGCGTTTCTATGAATAGAGTCTGACTCACTCTGTTGTGTTAAACTTGTACAAGAGAGTCTCAATCTCAGCTCTTATTTTACAGAGAGCCACAGTCTTTTCTTCTGTGTGCACATTGAAACATCGAAATGCTTCACACACAATCCTCTGCCACATAACACAATGCTATACATGCGTCACGAAAAGCCACAAAAAGCATATTTGAAATCCATACAGTATATCCCCTCCTAGGCATTTCCTCAGGTTAAGAGCAGACATATACACCCTCTCAAAAATGTTTGTTGGCTTTAAGGAGCAGATACGGCCTGGGATACCTTCCTCCTTTATCTGTCTATTTCTGGATCCTAAAATCCGTCAATTCGTTGCTATGACAACCTTCACCAGTTGCTAGGAGCGTGGAGTGGTATGAAATGATCATAAACAACTCAAAGGGGGACATCGGTATATGTTTAAGTGGAGCTGATAAATTACAATTGATGGCAATTAAAACTGAATCTTTTATTACGAGAGTAAGCAGTTCCCAAAATCCTCCAGTCTATCACCTCAGCTGTAATTGAGCGTTGCATCACACATGAAATAAATCATACGTGGAATGTCTGCTTATGGTTTAAGACTCTTGTGTTGTCCTCACATGACCCTGTTCTTCCATGAAATACTAATCTTTTTGTTGGAGTCGACTATCGGGTTATGGAAGGTATTATTGTAGCTCGTGTTTCGTGCGTAAAAAGCTGCTGAAATCTCATAACCCCTCACAGTCGAGAATGAAAGGGGGAACAAAAGAAAGAGAGAGAGAGAGAGAGACTGAGGGACTATGAGTGCATGACTGGCGTTACGTAACAGCCGCTGTGTAACTTGCATAATACATTCATAATCAGTGGGGTAGGACAGATATAGATGGCCTAATTTTCCCGTATGTGCATATTTGAGGATTCACTGTCCGGAATGCTCAGAACATTCTATTCTTTTCTGATGCAATTAGATGGCTTCATTTCATTACAATGGGCCTTTTCATTATAGATTAGCTCTACCCACCAAGACCCCCGAACAATTTTCTGATCTTATTTTAAGGCTTACTGAATATGTCTCTTGTGTGTGTGTGTGTGTGTTAAAACTAAAATGCAACAATCATTTTCACATTTTCATAATCTCATTTCTTCCATAGAAAATTTTCTTTTTATCAGTAATGTGTAAAACTATCAAGAAAGACCTAAACCAAAAATAAAGCAGTGATGGCACAGAAGAACCATTTTTGGCACCCCAAACCACCTTTAGGTGAAAAGAACAGTTTTTCTTTATGTGGGAAACATATATATATATATATATATATATGTATATAAACAAATGCAAATAATAATTTAAAAAAGGCTTAAACACATCATTTAATTCTGAACATGTTTTCAAGTTTGGCTTTTATAAAAAAAAAAAATGCAAAAAATTATTTTATAATATTATTAATAATTGCTATTTAAAAATGTTTTGCCAAATGAAAGTCAGTATGTTTTTGTCTTATTGGTTACACCACAGAGTAACTTATTATTATCATTTATTTCCCAAAAAAAGCAGTCAAGCAATTTTGCTTTAAAATAATATTAATATTTTAAAAAATGTTTGTCGGCTAAATTAAAGCAATTGTATCACGGTGTGTGTGTGTGTATACAGTTGGTATGGAAAATATTCAGACCCCCTTATATTTTTCACTCTTTGTTATATTGCAGCCATTTGCTAAAATCATTTAAGTTCATTTTTTCCCCTCATTAATGTACACACAGCACC
>JAUCMS010003809.1:0-16511 GCA_032357445.1 Enteromius radiatus
ACTAACCCCACCCACAATCCCTGCCGGACCTGGGACTCAAACCGGCGACCTTTGGGTTACAAGCCCAACTCCCTATCTATTAGGCCACGACTGCCCCGAAGAGATGCATAATGTTACAAAAGATTTCCATTTCAAATAAATGTTGTGGTTTGGAACTTTCTATGTAAATATGGGTAAAAAAATGTGCGTCTCCTCAACATTTTCTTAAGCACCAAACAAGAATCATGTGACACTGAAGACGTTAACGTTGAATGTTGCTGAAAATTCAGCTTTGCAGGTATAAATTACATTATAAAATTTATTCAAATCGATAACGGTTATTTTAAATTGTAATATTTCAAAATATTTTACTCTACTTTTTTCAATAATATAAAAAAATATATTCACCCTTTACCCACTTTTGAACACTATATAATAAATTTATTCAGAAATGGATAAGCCATTTAAACAGGGATTCATAATATACTGTATCAATGACTACAGCATATCAACATCAGCCAAAATAAACATTTTATTTGATGGTAGAGGCACAATATCAGGACTTATTTTTATTAAATTGTCTATTTTTGTATCAATTGTATGTTAAAACGTTTCAATATGAAAGCATGTTGTCACTTCTTGGTCAGAATAAACTGCAAAATAAATTGATGTTGTCACTTTAAAGTGTGGCTAGGTGAAATAAAACGAAAGCAGAAAATCACTCATACTAGCTTGTTAAAAACACAGACAGCTTTCTATTTGCGGCATTCCCTCAGCCTCTAAACAGCTGCTAATTGAATTCACTTTCCGTCTCCTGCGACCATCGCTTTGCTCTCTCTCTACCAATGTCACGTTGTTCTTTCTTTCCGCTAACAGCTCTGTTAGTTGCTAAAAATATTTCTGCAGCATCTAGCAGTGATTTCAAAGATACTTTCTTTGTTCTGACAAACATGCAGCTCATGTGAATCCTGAAGGCTGCGAGTGCATGTTCGAGCGTGGGTGTTGATAAGACACATCCCAGCACGTGTTCCTCCTCTGACGAGACGTTTGGATCTCCACGAGCATCAGTGTTCTGCAGACCCGAGTGCTTGTGTGCAAATATATGTGGAGAAACCCCCAGGTTCCTGCTGTCTGCAGGGGGTCTCTTATTCCCACTGCAATCTTGGGAGGATAATCGGCCCACACGCAAACACAACCCTTGTCTGATCCATGCGATCACGGGAAAACCAGAATTCACTGGGGCATTTGCATCTATAAAGACAAGCACTGAAGAGAAGGTCTGGATGTAGCAGAAGAAACTGATATGAATACAGGCAGTTTCTTCCCACAGTTGAAGGGATTCACCACACAGCGGGAGACCCGGATCAGACATGCTCACAATCTTCACTTGCATATAACATTCAGTTCATATGCATAGGGGGGGGGGATCATACACTGCAGGACAAATGTGGTAGCTCAATGCATGTTTACATTTCATGTAGGATTATCTTCAAATGAACAAGATACATATATAGAGAGTAGAGTGTGGATAAACTGTTTCCAAGCTTTTGACATGTGACCACAATAAGCCAGAAGCATTCACTATTTCTATCTGGCTGCAAGGAAAAGAAACACATAAATTGAGTCCTTATTTGCACACTTGTGCATTCTATGCAAATTCCAAAATGCACTTGACACACTTGGATGATGCACTTTTTTATGCAATCAACAGTCAAAGATTTCCTTACATAGCTGAAGGGAAAGGACTATTACAATCTGATGTTGCAAAACAAAATAACAGTGTGAAAGTCATATTAGACTGTGGAGTACATGGTACCTAGTGTAAGTGATTAGTGCATAGTGCACCATTTGAGACAAGTTTCTAGATAAGTTATACGATTTTTTTTAAATGCACATTTTCTCTAAGTACCGTTTACTGGAAATTACAATATGCAATAATACTCGAAAGAAATTACATTTAATTTAATTAAGTAGTAATTAAGTAAATTAAATTAAGTAAAACTATGCAAGACAATAAAAAATAAAATAAATAGTTCTTCTAATTTTGGCTTTTTTTGTAGAAAAGGTATTATTGCATTTATTTATTAATAATTAGTTGTAATAATGGATTAATAAAGTTCCAAAGGAGTAAAAGTAAAGCTTTATTAGCTTTGTTAATTTGAACTCCTTTTTTATTGTATGCCATACATTTATGTTCATATATTTAAAATATATATGAATATGAACATATACTATCATATATAACATTTTGAAAATATATACTGTGTGTGTGTGTCTTTATATACAACACACATATATATTATGTAAACAAAACATTTTATTTTGGATGTGATTAATCGTGGCCCAGCACTAATACTTATAATGCTATATCTTTATCATTTATTAAAAGGATTTTACAAATCAAAGGCATATGCAAGCATTCAAACACACCATCCACTTCAAAACAGTGCTGCCATCCAGAATAATATAATGCTCTCAAGTGATAGTGACTTACGCTCCCTAAGGTGTTTTATTTGGCCTGTACTGATCTCTACAGCACTAGCAGTGTTTTAATATCCTCCGACACTGGATAATGTCAATGCGTAAGGCTAACACTGTTATTTTTTTTATCTTATGTTATCTGAACAGCAAAGTAGCTTTAATAATTTCCAACTAAGGTTATTAAGATGGTATCTGTTGATAAGCGGATATCAAATCTTGCTATTATTGCATCTTGGTTCTCATGTTTCAGAATTTACCATTATAAAATTCCAGGACTATATCTCTCTCTTCTGAAGGAAGACTAATCCTTCTATACTAAATATCCATGTAACCCTGTTTACAGTCTGCCTGCATCCCAGCATCTCACCTCAGCAGGCGTCCACACATAAACATGCACACATACTAACCTCAGTGCAGTAGGAGCGAGGTTTGTCGCAGGCTGGGTCACATGATCTGTCAGACACCGGCTCGCTTGTCAACGGGCATCCACCTGCAGGCAAAGAGTTCAAAGTTTTATATAAACATTGTTTAATGACATTGCCACACAAACGCATGCCCATTTTCAGCTGTGCCATTGTCCTGGAGGCAGGAGGCATCAAAGACTCTGTTGCTCCCACATTCATCCTCCTTCCCCTCTCTTTGGTAAAGCTAAACAGTGGCAGACATGCTTTACTCCAATTTAATTCATGCTTAAATTCTCTCAAGTTACGATATTAATGATGTGTTAACTGATAGGCATAAGGAAGGAATTAAAAGGTAAATACATTTGGAGGGGTTGTGACAAAACTTTTTATCTCATCATTTTTAAACATCATAATTATGGCTTTTATCTTTTAATTTGTACTTCAATTTTTACAATCTCATAATTGTGACAAAATATAAATGATGAAATGCTGTCATATTAGTATCTCATAATTATGATTTCATGTCAGAACTATGAATGATCAAAGTATTAACCTTTTTTATTTTTATTTTTTTCTTTTGCAGTAGAAATCGGCTTTCATTGTTAGATGTACAATTTAAGAATATAATAAATATTTAATAAATAAATAAATAATATATCTATTCTATAATTACATAAAATTTAATAAAATTTTTCTGAACCCTTTTTTTCGTTTTCTTTGTGTATTCTGAGTGTTTTCTAGGGCATTACTAGGACGTTCTGGATGGTTGCTAAGGTGTTCTTGGTGGTTGCCAAGGTGTACTGAGGGGTTACTAGGGCATTTGTACATAATTTCTAACCCATTCTCAGTCTGTATGATGTACTGTTCCCTAGACATTCAGGCTCGGGCTACTCCGTCAACGTAAGTCCATGGGATTTCTGCCCGTTTTATCGTCAGCCAACACAATTAAAAATGATCCTCTTCTTGGGTCGCCTATGTGTACAATCTCAACATCCTTTCGTTCACTTATCATGTTCCCCTCTACAAATCGCAGCCTGTGGGAATCCACTGGATCTATAAAAGCACTGAAATGGGCAGCTGGCGGCTAGTGCAGGGGTGTTATTTTCTCTAAGCTGGAATGAATCAATACATCCAATCAACAATGAGAGCAGTGAAACAGAACTGCTCACTAATGCCGGAACCACCCTTGACTGCCACTGCCAGATACCATGACAATTGTTAAGACCACAACCAGCACTAGATGTGTCATTTGTGTCTAGAGTCAAATCAGAAATCTGCTTACTGAGTGATATTTGGAAAATTAGACATTGTTTTTTTTCAGTTTTTAAGTAAAAAAAAAACCCAACAAAAACATAATTACCAAGATAAGATAAAGCTATTGCCGTGTTAAAAGATCTCTTCTTTATAGGTGCACTATAAAATGTGAGCATCTGCAGTAACATGTTTACCAATTAGCAGCCTGTATGAATATTCATACTTCTGCACACCTTAATATAACTCATGAATATGCATCAACAGGGACCTGGTTGCTGTAGAGGTTTTGATTACAGCCTTAGATGTTCTGCTGCCCTGTTCTGCCAATCACAAGTGACCAGAATCATGTGTGCCATCTGGAACGAGGTCAGTTTGGACAGCTCGACATAGAGGACAAACATTTGAAAATCATAGGGCCTAATTCCAAGTCACATAAATATGTCATACAAAGCTCAATGAAATCTCGTATTGCAATGAATTTATGACGTTCTTCAGTAGAGTGTCAGGGGCATACTTCTGTTCTCGTGTATTTCCATGTCTGCACCAAAACAAGGAGAGATGTAGAAATAAACACACAGGCACATTAACATGGGAGGACAGCTGGCATAATGGTGAATGGGATTAAATGTTGGTGTCACATTGTCGTGGATTAAAAGCTTACTTCCATAAAGTATATACAAAAAATAGGAGACTGCGAACACTTCAGCCTTTTCTGACAGGAAATGACAGCACAGGACGTCAGCTTTATCTCAAACCACAGTCTGTCATCAAACACTCTCTGAGGAGAGAATATTGATGCGTCTGTCATAGTGTCATTTTTTTTCTCTGAATATCGAAAACAGATACAGAGTGGCTTATCTCTGCTTCTACAATTTGTGCACCTGGGGGATACGCTATTAGTTTTCCCCCTCCTATAAATAAAGAATGCAAAAAAACAACAACAACACATAATAATAATAAAAAACAACAACAATAATAATAAAAATATGTGACCCAGGACCACAAAAGTCTTAAGTCGCTGGGGTATATTTGTAACAATAGCCAAAAATACATTGTATGGGTCAGAATTATATTAAAAAATCTTAAGGATATTAAGTAAAAAGATATTTTGCAAATTTCCTAACATAAATATATTACAACTTTTGATTAAATGTTTTGATTAGTGATATGATATCTTCATTTGGATGACTTTAAAGGTAATTTTCTCAATATTTAATTTTTTTGCACCCTCAGATTCCAGATATTTAAATGATTTTATCTGTGGAAAGCTTATTCATTTAGCTTAAATTTGGAAGAATTTACACTTATGTCAGGGTCACATATTAATTTCTACTACCACTTAAATTATTAAATTATTTTAATAAATAATAATATATATATTTTTAATAATTTAGTTAAAATAATACTTAAATACAAAAAAATTATAATAAATGTAATTTTTCAAACACATACCTGTGACATTTAATCCATCAGAGCGCTGGCACCAGACTTGTCGAGATGAGCCTTTCCATGGACCGGTCTTCCATTTGTACTCATAACACTGGCCCTCTTAAAACACACGTGCAAACAAACACACAAACACAAAAACAGTATTCACAGTGATACACTAAAAAAAAAGAAAACTATCATTTTTAAAACTTTAAAACATTGTGTAGGTTTAAAGTATCTGAGAAAAAGTATTAGTGAAAACAAAATGGCGAAATAATTTTTACTCAAATTGCAAAAATAAAATGATTAATTGCAATGAACTGGCAAGTACAGTAAATAGTTTTTTTGTACTCAAGCATACTCCAGTATTGTTTATTTTATTTACATTCATTTTTACTGTGAAACTTCATTGCCTGCACTAAATGCAGTGATTTTTAACTTACCTGTACATGGCCTGGCTTCCCATTCCTGTTCTGGACACTGAAGAAGGTTCTCAGGCTCCTGAGCTAGAACGGCACGAGAACGCACCTGCACCGAACCGAAGCCTAGATCATCCCCACTGATACAGCTCAGCTGACACGGGCTCCACACAGTCCAGTCGGTCAGGTAACACTCACCTGACATATACATAAACACCTCAGTTAGAGAATTAATAAGTGATTGAAATTGCCATTTGTAAAGGTAGTTGAAAAATGTTATTTATACATTTGCTTACTTACTTATTGTCATTCTGCTAATCGCAAAATTTTAATTTAAACTTTTTTTTTATTATTATAATTTTAAACGTAAAATACATCATCACAACAAACATAAATCTAGCTTAAAAAAATGATATAAAATGGTGCTGAGTGTTCTGCAGTGTTACCGGTTCCGGCATAATTAAATTCACCAAAATGTTTAATAAACAAATAAACCTTGCAAGTGACAAAGTTTCAACTCTGCAGAAGTCCTTAGAGATTTATGAGGAGCTCCAGGCATATATTCTGTGTGGGCCTAGTGATTCATTAATAGATTTAATCTAAAACCCTAAAGAACTAGAAAGTTTTTGCATTTTCAACCTACAGGGTTGAATAACAATAACAAACTCCACTTGCAGACTTTCTTTTTCTTTGTCAAGTATGTATGTAACTTTGTGTGTGTGTGTGATCTCAGGGTTATTTTTCAACAGAAGTAGGTCATTCTGTCCTGTTATAATAGCAGTCCTGATTTGTGAATATTTCTCAGAGTTTTAATTATTCATAAAGTTGTCGTTCCATAAAGCCCTAATCCTATGATCGTGATTATCAGAGCACGTGCGCAGCGAAACGCCAGAGGCAGATGTGACACCTGAGTTCACAGAGCACGCTCCAGTCTGTCTGTGAATAGCTGATGAAGTTACACAACACTGGGATGAATATTCAAATGCACAAAGGGTGCATCAGCGTTTCTAAGAAAGAATTGTGTGAAAAAAGAAACAGGGAACAGGGACAAAAGGGGAGATGGAGGTTGGAGGTTTATAGATGAGCTAGAGCTACGCTTCAAGAACGAAGAATGAATGATGGGGTCAAAGGTCAGAGCAAGAACTGTGCAACTTTCCTTAAAAAAAGCTTTTAAAAGCCTGTCTGATTTTTTTTTTGTTTTTGTTTCTATCCATTTCCTGTGAAATTACAGTAATATAATGGACAACAAGCCCTAAAGTTTAATTCTCTAGCTTGTATGAGGGAGTTCAGCAAGGTATATGAGGGTGTTCAATTATAGCTGTGTGATATCCCAGTGAACATTTCACACAGTGTGTCATAAAAGTTGCCTTGTAAATGTGCCAAAGTAGGTCTGACTGATTAGAAAGTGAGCTGCTAGACAGAGGAACACAAGATTGTGATTTTCTCTAAGAAAGCATGATATTTTATTGCTAAACTGCATAATTGAGGTTTATGTTGTTTTTGAAAGTTTGTTATATTCACCAAGGCTGCATTAAATTGCTTAAAATACTGTAAAAACAGAAATATTATTACAATTTAAATTAACTATTTTCTGTTGTAATGTATTTAAAAATATAATTTATTCCTGTGATGGTAAAGATGATTTTTGGGTTTTTTTTGTAGTCTAATTACTCTCTTCTACAGTGTTACATGATCCTTCAGAAATCATTCTAATATGCTGATCTGCAGCTCAAGAAACATTTATTATTATTATTATCAATGTTTAAATCTATTGTACTGTTTAATAGGATATTCTTGAAGAATATAAAGTTTAAAAGAACAGCATTTAAATAGAAGTAGCATTAGAAATGTCTTTAATGTTACTTCTATTTAATTCAATGCAGAACGGGGAAAAAAAGACAAAATAAATAAAATAAAAATTAACTCAAAATTGTTGAACAGTAGTGTGTATTATAGCAAAAATCTATGTAATTAATCATGTGATTTATGTTTCCCATTATTACAATATCTTTGAAAGCTGCTGAACCTGAGATTTACATCAGTGTGGTGGATTTACAACAACATGTCATCACAGTGTGTTACCTGGGCAGGGCACCGTGCAGGACTCCTGCAGGATGATCTGTTTGTCCCCATCCACTGTTTGCTCCAGGTCTCCACACAATTCCTCATCCACCATACTGCCCGGATCCTTCCCGGAGCCATCAGACACAAAGCAGGACACGTTCCTGAAGCGCAGGCCCTCTCCACACCGAGCACCCTACGGAGACATTGAATTCTGACATTCTGGACACCAGCTGTGGTCAAAAAAATAAATAAATAAATGTACTTTTTGCACTCCTAGTGGAGATTGAGGATGAACTCTACATAGCTTCTTTGGAACTCTAGACCTCGAAAGAGCAAAACTTCTCATGGTGATACAAAATGAGGCAGGAAGAAATCTCAGCATTGTTTCTCCAGCCTCATGTTCCGCACTGTCAGCTACCGGCATTATTTTTTCATAGCTGCTGAAAATCTCTAAAAACATGAGGCACAAGTGAAGCAATGCTGCTGGAGACTGCTGAGGCCTGTCAGAAGACACTTTAGAGACAGACAGCCGAGAACAAAGGCCAGAGTCAATATTCTTTCACAGCCTGCACTGTGACGGGGGCATGAGGTACGAGGGGGGAAAGGAGAAGAGACTGAAAGAAATGAAAGAAGAAAAAGGCTGTGTCTTCTGTCTGTTGTCTTTAATTAAACCCCCTGTTGGTTCCTAAAAAAGCCTAACTGATGACAGGAGGAAGATGACAGCATGAACGCTGCGGAAAGGCCAAAGCAGGAGAGGATTGGGGAGTGTTCGAAATATGCCTAAATAATGCTGCAAATGGAAGGAAGTGGTTGGTTTATTATAGTAGAGTGCACCTCACGTAAGATGAAACCTGCTTAAGATGTTCATATTGGAAATGCTCATTGCATTGCACAGGTTTCATGCTGTCAGGTTACTTTCTTATGCATTGAGGTGCAGTCACAGGTAGTGAAATTTCACAACATGTTTGTTGTCAATAATGAAAAGATACATGAAGCTCACAAGCAGTTTTCTATTGGTCAATTTTGGGACTTTTTGCAACTTGAGCATCTAATGTGGGGAACTTTTTCCACCCTCATGCAAAACTCCAGACTTTACTGATTTCGATTGAAATTACTAGATCTTACCCTCCTCAAGTAGCGTTAGATTTTTATTAAGATGCTTTTTTAAATAAATAATGTGAGTTCATTGTGCATTTATTTCATTTATTTACTGAAAAATACTAATAAATTTATTATGTTGGAAAAATAGGACTTTATATCTACACACATATTCATACATTGCACAAATATTGTAGGACAATGTACTATATGAGTGAGATGGGTAACTGTTACCATTAATATATTTACTTTTATATACTGTCAAACCAAAAATTATTCAGACACCATATATACTGTAATTTAGCTTTTAGAGTGCACTACAGTATAGTTAATTTATGGTGAGGATAGCAAAATATAGTTTTTCTTTTTTTTAAGTGCTAATATTTTAATTTTTAAATTTTCACACCACAGACTGAACAAAATCAAGTATTGATTGGTCACTGGTTAAACTAAATTGGTAATATCCAATTATGTGCTTAAATTTATCAGCTGACAGCTATTCAGTCTAATTCATTACATACCTTTGATCAAATTTATCTTGCATTATCAAGATGAATTTGTTCTGACACAGTTTAACTGAATTCTTGTTATATTTTATTAGCTTTTCTAAACTATAGCGAATAAACTGTGTTAATGTGAGAAACGTTGTAGGTGTCTGAATAGATTTAGGTTTGAATGTATTTTAAAAGGCAGTCTATTCTTGTGATGACAAATCAGATGTTTTTAGCAGCCATTATTTCAGTCTTTAGTGTCACGTGATCCTTACAGAAATCATATGCTGATTTGCTGCTCTAGAAACATTCCCTATTATAATCAATGATAAAAATAAATGATGGGGATGTTTCAGGGTTCTTTGATGAAACAAAGAACAACTTATGTGCCTGATATGTTAAAAATATTACTTTAGAAAACGGCATCTACAAAGTACATCTTAAAACATATACTTCAGCTTATTGTCCAAAACAAGTAAAGAAATCGGAGTGATTTATCAGCAAACTCACCTCAGATTTGCATGGAGACCAGGCGCTGTACCTCCAGCTGTAGCAGGGTTTAACAGGACAGGGCTTCCACTGTTCCAGCTGTGAGGAACATGGCCGCCCATCTCCCTGAGAGGCCTGGATCACGGTTCTCCTTCTCCAGAGCTTCCCTGCAAGAAACATCGAAAGAAAACCAAATATATTTCACCATCCTGCATTGTAAAAGTTTTAAATCCTTAATATTTGAGGTACACTGTGGTCACAAAATAACAATCTCTATAAGACATGACAAACGCTATATCAAATTCACTACATACTTGAAGCACAGCTCCCTGGTTCTTTCTTATGCTTGCTAAAGATGATGCTTTAACATCAAGCAAAGTGACTCCTCGAATGAAATAAAGGCTTTTACAGTAAGTGAATCATCTCATGTTACACACACACACACACACACCAATCTCAGGTAACTCAATCCCCCTTCAATGGAAAGCCAAAAACGATATGTGACCTGAAAGTCTTTCTTTCTGTGTAGTAATCTTCCACCCATCTGTGAATAACTTAATCTGTCAGGCATTTTTCTAGGCTAATTCCGGACCCTGAAACCACTCTGAATATTCATCTCTCCCCTTCTTGATTTTCTTAAATCGATTCTGCAGGGCTGAGAAGAGGGATGGAGAGAAATGGAGTGTAGGCTCTTTCAGGCAGAATGTATCCTGCTGTTTAAAAGTGGCACCCAGGGTATGCTTGCTATAAAACTCCACACCCTTCTCTCACAAGAACGATTATTTTGCATGGCAGGTGGTAACACAAAGAACTAAATAGCAAAACCTTCATAAAACTTCAAAACGCACGTTACTAAAATTACTACACAGCAAGCACTTAAAGATATTTATATATTGTCCTTCTTAAAACCTATGAATCAGTGAAATACCACTCAATCTAAAAATACTGACCACTCATTTCTTAAATAGTGTTATTTTAAAATCTACACAGAAAAAAAAATGTTTTTCTATCCTAGCCAAAATATCTCAAAATTCTTTATTCACAAGTAAAAAATATTGTCTTGTTTTCAGAAAAAGAAGCCAAAATGACTTTAAAAGATGCAATAATCTAAAAAAAAACAAAAAAAAAAACAAGAAAGCAGAAAGCAGTTTATCTTTTAATATATATCTTTTAATATATTATAAAATGTAATATATTACTGTGATGGCAAAGCTGAATTCTCAGCAGCCTTTACTTCAGCGTCAAATGATCTTTCAGGAATGATTGTAATTATGCTGATTTGGTGCTTAAGAAGTAACTATTCAGTGCACATTCGTGTTGGTTTGTGAATACGACAAGTTATGGCACTGAAAAGTGGTTCCAAAAGGTCATCAAGCCTAGCAGAAGCGATTTTGGGCAGTAGACTGTTACTAACTTTTTTGCAGTTCACTTTATTATGAAGATTTTCACAACCTCGGAGGGTACAGCTAGGCACTTCGTAATGTTAAACATGATCATAACCCAGTCCTCGGCTGACACGTTGCCCTGAAGCTAGTTGTACAAGATGCAATTCATCTTCGCCGCAGTCTTCCGTGATGGACCATCCCTGAGGAGAAATCTCTGTGAAGCTCCATGCTTTCCAGCAGCCACAAACCAAATCAAATCCCAGTGCCTTGCATCCTCTTTTTATATGCTGGGTGCAGTTGGGAAAACTGTACATACACCAGTGCTTGTGTGCCTTTGTGAGTTTTTAGCTGTAGGGATTGCTCATTCTCTCAGTTCTCTTTCTCACTTTTTCTTTTCATCTCTTCCTGTCTCTACTGGTGGCCAAGGCACAAGGTTTAGAGCAAATGGCATAACCAGTGTGCCACAGGATAGCCAATGCAGGGCGATTAGCTCATGGCTCCACTCACAACTGGGTCTTAATTACTTAATTGCAAAGCCAGATACGTACATGCTCCTCCTGAAACTAGTTATTTGCAAAACGTCACTATATGATATTACTGATAAGACCCTCATGACTGTATCAAGTCAGTCTGAAAAAAAATAAAAAAAATAAAAATAAAACAAAATCAAAGTCACGCTTTTAAAGTCTCCTTATAGACTCCTATAAGATCATTTGACCTTTCATCAAAAAAAGGTGCAAAATGAGATTCATTAATTAATGATGCTAATGTTGCTAATACAATGTGACATTTTTAAAGTCAATTTTATTTAAAATGACTTTTAAAATGAAAAGAAATCACTATGAATACAAAAAAAGTACTTTATTAAAAACCTATTAACATAAAATTATTGCCAATTAAACCCAAAAATGTAAATGTCAGTATGAAATTTGATGCTGATTCTGTATATTTGTGGGATTCTTGCTGCCTGGGGACAAATTAAACATGCCATGATGAACTAAACCAGCACAGGTTTCATATAGCGGCAGGGTTTGCTCTAGAAGTCGCTGGCCATTAGCTCTCAAAGACCTTGTGTAGCGGAGTGGTCTCTTAGGCCCCAAGCACACAAACATAATGGGCCCCTAATCAATCGTCAGAGCAGATGGAATTACACTCAAGGACATCATTATCCTCCTCTCAATTGCTGCTTCTGGGCGATAACACAATTGTTCTCACACCATAAATTTTTTGTGGTTTTAGCCAACTCTTTGGTAATTCAAAGACAGCAGAGAGCTCAGTATAATTCCCTAAAACTTGCCATTTGAGGAACCAGTTATGTTAGCTAACATCAAAGACCAATGTTCTGGACCACAAGACACAAAGACCCTCCTGAGGCTTTTGATTTTGTCTAAAACAGACTGACTGACTGCTGAGAGTGTGAATTAACCAAGGCGTGCAAATTTAATAATGTCACAAAAAACGATTTTTTTTTGAGGGTGTTCTGGCAAAAATCCATTTTCAAATCAAGGTCTTCAATACAAAGTGTTGGCTTACCAGCAAGACCGCAGGTGTGAGAGCATTCAGACCAGGACGACCAATCAGACAGCTGGCAGTTGACAGGGCACTCGACCACACAGGAAGCATTCATCTGCCATTTTTTCTCGAGACCGAGCTAAAAGAAACAAAATCAATTTAGTTAAGTGGATTCACAACAGAAGCATCAATTGTACACTTGTCTTCTGAACTGAAAAGTACCTCCTCGCAAAACTTGAGGTCCACAGACTTGCCATCACTGCGAACACAGTCAAGCATGCGTGTCTTGAATCCAAGCCCGCAAACGGCCCGTTCACTCAGCTGACATGTGCTCCAGTCTAGATGAGAATTTATATATAAAAAATTATAATATTCTTCTGACCAGGTATTACAAATTAACCTTTTTTTTCCTTTTCATGGTGTGAAAATTCAAGAAAAACGTTGACGGAAAAATAAATAAATAAAACTACTAACTAGAACTAAAACATGAAATAAAGTTAAATAGAATTTTGTTTTAAACTAAATAATATAAATAAAAATGACTGAATAAAATTTTTTATTATTAAAATGAAAATTGAAACAAAAATAAAAGCTAATAAATACTAATGGTATGTTACTAAAGACATGATACTAAAACAACTTTTAATACTAAAATACTATTTCATATTACATTTGATCCATGTGTGAAACAGTAATAACAAAATTATTTTTAGAGGAGAAATTTTTTGTTATAGCTGTATATTTTATTCTAATAAATAAAATTATATTTTATGTCAGAAGTGTTACATTTATACAAAGCAACGTGCACCGCATTCAGGTTACACTATGCATTTTTCTCATTTTATGCATAGGATTCAAACACCATGCAAAATCTATTGTTCGAGCTAAAATAATATCGTTATCAAGTTAAAAATTGTTGATAATCAGTATTAGCAAAAGTCAAGAACTTCCAAACTGACTCTTAAACTATTAAAATGAACATGAATGGAAACAAAGGTTTCTGTTTCTGATGATACCTTGTTCTAGTTAGGATTTAGTCAATATTTACCTGTGATATTATAGGAGTAATGGAAGCAGTTGGTGTTTAGTGTGCACGTTTCTTTCTCTGTAGTTGAAGGACACAGTTTCTCTTCCCCAGGCTGACGTATAGGGCTGGCGGTCTTCTGCCTTGTACTATTCACATTGCATGGCTTCAAAAAAACCAAAGTTTTCAATGAACAAATGATGATCAATGAACAACAAAAGAACAATCAAATGGACAAAAGAGAGGAAATCTTCAGCATATGTGCAGCGGAGTAATTTCCCTTTCACATTTTCCTTGTCATTTCAGACGCTGGCATCTCCTTCTGAGAGAAATAAATTCCTCTCTGATGTCATGTGTTAGATGTTTTAAGCCTTCCCGCATTTTCACCACAGGGATACTCTCAGTATCCATGGCAATTAGCTACCCTTGCAGTTTGGTGGCAGCGTGCCTGGGAATCACACTGAGACAGACGTGAGTAACCCTCCCCCTGAGAAATTCCTCAATAATGCCTACACACACACACTTATGTCAAAGCAAACGATTTTATGTGTGAACTCGCAACCTGCTCCGAGCGGCCAACCAGCATCCTTCATTTTCTTATTTTGCTTTTTATTTACTGACCGCTGGTGCGAGGCAGACCAGAAATGTTCAACTGGTGTTGAGCAGCTCTGAAGAACATGCTGTGTCTCAAATCCCCCTCTACAGGGGATGGAAAAATAGGTTCCATTCTGGCTAATCGGCATGCGGTTAAACTTATCAAATAAAGGCTGGACTTTAAGGAGGCATTTGCAGTGAAAAGTGTTGCATCAGACACACCATGTAGTTATGCTAGAGCCGATTATGTATCACAATACTGTAAGGGGGAAATAAGATTGCTAAACATTCAATGTGTTCCTGATCAATGTTTCCTCTCACCAATGGGCAGCGACTCCAAGAGCCCCAGTCAGTCAAAACGCAGTCCCCAGGACAGGGCAACTTGCTCTCTCTGGCTCCAAGCGGCATCTCCTCTGGATCACAGAGATAGTCTTCTACAGGGTCTGAAGGTCCATCGACAGTGTTCTGCATGCACCTTCATGAAAAGAAACATCTGTTAGGATTGCACTTTCTAAAAAGCTGTGTTAATAGTCGACTAATAATGCTGTTGTTTGAGACAGTCATACCTGACTTTTCTCGTCTGTACACCTTCCCCGCAGTTCTCTTTCAGGTCAACATTACTGACCTTCCAGACACTCCATGGCTCAGCCACCCAGACATACTGACTGCAGTCGCTCAGACATGGTACCACTTCATACACCTGAGAAACACCACACGTTTCAGCTTGGTCACTAGTGTTTTAGGGAATAATCATATTTTAAAAGCTTTAGAATTACCAAAATACAGTAAGTCATTTTTCAGCCAACATTTGTTGTTCTTTAGTTATCACAAACTAACAATTATTTACAGCATTTATTAATTCACTGTTTCAACAAAACCAACTTTGAGAATAATAAGAAATGTTTCATCAAAATTGTTTGCATTAAATCTGTATATTACAGTGATTTCTGAAAGATCATGTACGTTTTTCTTTACATAATATATGTGTGTGTGTAGTGTACTGTGTATATTTGTTATGTATATATACAGACACACACATAGCCTTATCTTGAAAATATTTACATGTATATACATTTATATAGTTATATTCTTATATTTCATATTATATATAAATATAATATAAAAACATAACATATTTCTCTTTAATACATACAGTGCACGCATGTGTTTGTATTTATATATACATAATAAATACATTACACACATGTATATTATGTAAGGAAAAACTTTCATTTACGATGTGATTAATGGTTTGACTATGGAGGGCCAAATTGCTCAAAATTAAATAATTAAATAAATGTTGAAATATATAAACAAATAATGAAATGCATATACGTTATATTTATTTATTCATTTATTTAATCGTTTATTTATTTGTTCATGCATTTAATAATTTAATTATTTATTCATTCATTATTTCTTCTTTCTTTCATTTATTTATTTAGCAGAAATAAATACAGACAAATAAAACAAACATTAAGAAATCTATATGTAAATATAATAAACACTAGAAACATTTACTTCCCTTCTCTGCAATAATTAAATAAATGAAGAAATGCTTAAATAAATAAATACACATTTATTTCTGCATTTATTTATGTATTTCATTATTATGTATTTAACTATTTATTTTATATATTTCAACATTTATTTAATTATGCAATTTTGAGTAATTTGGCCCTTCATATTTGATATAACAGTTGAATTGAAATTGTAATAATGTATTTTTACAGCCTTGGTGAGCATAGGAAAGCTTTATTTATATAGGTAATATATTACTATCAGTATGAATTAATGATCTAAAATAACCAATTTATGTTACTTAGTGATATTAATAAAAAGCATCTCAGTAAACAAGAAAATTAAGATAATAATAATAATAATAATAA
>JAUCMS010003825.1:0-25610 GCA_032357445.1 Enteromius radiatus
TTCAGTGCTTTGCTACAATCTGTATTGTTAAAAGCGCTATATAAATAAAAGTGACTTGACTTGACTTGACTTGTTACAGTATCAGGGGAGTGTTGCTCTCCGCGGCCTCCTCCTGGTCCCTTGCTATCTCTGGTCCACCATCGGGCTTGAGCAAAGACACATGAAATGTGAGAGAAATATGATAATTAGTGGGGAGTTTTCAACGGTATGAAACAGGAGTAATTTGACTTCGGATTTGAAAGGACTCATGTACCTAGGACTGAGCTTCTTGCATGGTAGATGTAGACGGAGATCCCGTGACGAAAACCAGACCCATTGCCCGGGTTTGTTGATAGGGCCTTGGTGACGGAGACGATCGGCTTGTTCCGGATGGCTCTTTGCAGATGTATGTGGGTGGTGAAAACAAGTGAGTTCCTGATTTAGTCTCTCTGCTTGCCCATTGGACTGGGGATGGTATCTGGATGTTAAACTGACATTGATGCCAAGACGTGAGCAGAAGGATTGCCAGACCCGGGATATAAACTGAGGGCCCCGGTCCGAGACGATGTCTTCGGGCAAACCATAGTAACGGAAAACTTGCTCCATTATGGCCTCCACGGTCTCCCAGGCTGTGGGTAGTTTTACTAGGAGAACAAACTGGCAGGCCTTGGAGAAACGGTTGACTATGGTGAGAATTGTAGTGTAGTTGTTGGAGGCAGGTAGATCGGTCACAAAGTCTACTGCAATATATGACCATGGGCAATGCGGAACAGATAGTGGTTGCAGCAGACCTGCGGGTCGTTGGTGTGATGACTTGGTAATGTTGCAGGTGGGGCAGAGCTTGATGAACTGGATGACATCTTTGTTGAGGGTGGACCACCAAAAGCAGTTGGCTGTAAGCTCGATAGTGGCGGTGATTCCGGGATGACCCGCGCTGGGAGTATTGTGCACTCAATGGAGAAGACGTGAGCGAAGGACTTCGGGAACATATGTGCGGTTTGGAGGACAGGAGGAAGGTGTGGGTTCGTTGGACTGGGATTCCCAGATTTCTGTCATGATGTCCCAACAGTCAGGTGCGACGATGAGAGAAGTGGGTACAATGGCGTTGGATGTAGTATGCTGTGACTGAGTGTTGTGGACAATAGGTAATCTTAAAATCGAATCTATTGAAAAACAGGGACCATCTGGCCTGATGGGAGTTAAGGCATTTTGCAGATCGTATATATTCTAAATTACGATGATCGGTGAGTACGAGGAAGGGTTTCTTGGCTCCTTCCAACCAGTGTCTCTATTCCACAAGGGCCGCCTTCATTGCTAGCAGTTCTCGATCTCCGACATCGTAGTTGCGTTCCGTAGTTAAATTTTTGGGAGTAGAATGCACATGGGAATAGTTTAGGGGGATTTCCATGATGTTGTGACAGCACTGCTCCGATTCCGCAGTTAGAAGCATCCACCTCTTCGACGAACTCTTGAGATCTCTTAAGCATCTCTTAAGATCCTTGAAGGCCTGGTTACTTTCAGTAGTCCAGTGAAGAATTGCGGGTCCCTTCCGGGTAATGGAGGTTAGAGGTGCGACGAAATTGACTGAAATTCTGTATGAATCTCCTGTAGAAGTTTGCGAACTTGGAGTCTGCAAAGTTGTTTGCTGAAGAGCTGCGCAAATCCACGCTGATAATGAACATGGTTTTGCGCAGCTCGTCAGCGAACAACGGCTTTGTGTAGTATATACGGCTCAATGTGAAATCACGCACCTGATGGCATTTAACGCTGATTATAGAACCGTCTTCACCGACAAAATGCGCAAACATATCGGCCGATCGATATCGGGACATCCCTAGTTCTATTGTATTTATCAGGGAGAGACAGACGAGTGTTGATTTGTGGCAGCGGTGTGGGAGGGGGTACCACAGAGGCACGGTTTGTTACAATGCTAAACCCATGTGAATTGGGCTTAAGTCTCTTTTTCTTTAATTTGATGGTTTGTATTTTGTTACCATACTGATCTTTTTAATGTAAAGCACTTTGTAACTTTGTTTTGAAAAGTGCTCTATAAATGTTAATAATCAATATAAATAGAAACTACTGTAAAAATATCGCAACATTTAAAAATATAAAATGCAATGTAAAAAAAAAATCTGAACATTTCAGAACACCAAAACAAATTGTATATATCATAAATAATTAAATGTAAAACTCAGTTTACTCACATGTATCTTAGCTCAGATTCCCTCCTGATCAAAATGTCTCTGATCCGTTCAATCTTACAGAGTTCCCCCTCTATGTCTCCAACTGTTATAGTAGAGTCTGCCATTGAGACCACATCTGCCTCTGAAAACATAGAAAACAAGAAGATCTGGACTGAAGCCACACTGATCACGACCACAAAGAGCTGCTGCATATAGCTCAAATTGCATTTTATAGTCAATATCAAATTTATAGTGTTCTCTCTCAAGATTAGCAGTGCTTGTGGAGGATCTGAAATGTGAGGTACATTTCAAGATGCACCAGTCTGTTGAAATCAATTCACCATCATTACACCTCCTTTCTGATGCAACTCTAAAAATAGCTATAAACCACAAACAATCCTCTTTACATATAACAATTAAAGAAAGCATAAACTTAACCTCTACAATTTCTTCAGGTCTACCGTTATTACCTTCTTCCTGTTCTCAAAACCCCTTTCATTGACTTCCTTCTTATCCCTCCTGCACCAATAAATCAAAGCTTTAGCAGCAGCAGAAAATTGCAGCATGTCCAGGTTTCCCGCCTCGGCTGTCAGAGAACAAATTATTACTTGCAAGGGTTTAGGAGGCCTAGCATAACTCTTCCCCTGATCCTACAATTGCTTATGTCATTTATGTCTCCAGTGGCATTGTGCACTGTCTCTTTCTCATGAGTGGCATGGTAACTGTTATGCTAGGCTGAGGCTAATACTATCTGTCAGCTTTACTCGGCTGAGTGGCCACTCAGTTTGTGAGATGGGGAAATATGACAATATTTAGAAAAAAATATTGTGTAATATAGCCTATAGTTTTGTTGATTTGTCAATTATATATTTCTTTAAACAATATCTAGTCTTCATTTGTTTTTTGTTTTTGTTTTTTTAAATCACTGTATTGACGGATTAATCAACCAATATTAGGCCATTTGGATTTTTATTTTTTATGTTCCAGCAGCTTTTGTGTGTATTTGATATGAAATACTTTTGGGAAATTGGGTAATCCTGTGCTGTGACATGCTATATGTATTTTTATAAATGTAATAATCTTATGAATTTTATGATAAAAAAATCTATGAAAAAATTGTGAGTATTTCATTTTTAGTTAACAATTGCATCAGGAATGTTTAAAGGAAAACTCTACCATTTTTCCATATTCCAACGAATGTTCTTCCCTTAACGAGCTGATACATATCTCTCTGATCTCAGTGCGTGCACTCAATCACTCGATTTTATAGCACCAATAAGTTAGTATTTAAAAATCACCACATTTCATTTTGTGTCACCATACTTACTCGCGTAACTAGTCATATAAACATCTTTAAATAGGGAACATTTTGTGAGGGAAGTATTTGGTGGCTTCTAAATTCATTCCTGTTTGGATCATAAAGAATAAAATGAAACTAAGCTAAATGCTAACATAGTGTTGCCCCAAATGTGAACGATTAAGTCCACGCACTGAGACGGGAGAAATATGTATCAACTCGTCTAAGCTGAGGGAAGAATATAGTGGAATATGGAAAAAACTGTGGTTTTCCTTTAATATTAATATGTAGACTTTTTTAACAGATTGATAAGCCTTTTTGGGAATCCTAAATGATCTAAAAGACAGAAATGGGAACAATATGCTAAAAATCTATTGTCTTCCTAATCCTGTCTGATTTTGACCTTTTCCCCTTTATTATTTGGCTCACAAGCTTATTTGTATCCAAACCATCAATAGGTGTCTTCAGGACAGGTACTGATCTAAGATGACACTAGAACATTTAAATCAAATATTAATGCAAAAAGAGCTGCTCAAAAATCAGTGCCAAGAGGCAAGTTGCTCCTTCATGTGCAAGTTAACAACTCCTCTGAAGCATTGAGGCTTTTTATGTCAGGTTAGGC
Source organism: Enteromius radiatus (assembly GCA_032357445.1). Lineage (NCBI taxonomy): Eukaryota > Metazoa > Chordata > Actinopteri > Cypriniformes > Cyprinidae > Enteromius > Enteromius radiatus. Next base: position 4,085 of record JAUCMS010003825.1, read on the forward strand.
ATTCATAAAGGAAAATCATTCAAATGTGCTAGCTAGACTGAATGAGAAAGCAGAAGAACAATGTGACGCAGTGCATAAGAATTCAAGAAGTGCTGCAAACTGAATTTCTTGGTTAAGACATGTAATAAAATCAAGTACAAGAATAAAAATCATTAAAAAAATACAATTTGTGAAGTGTCTTGCAGGTAGTCTTTTTAAATTCCTTTACTCCATAAATTACATAGAAACTCATAATTCTTACTTTCAACCCTACATTTGTATATATTTATATATAGATGTATACAGTTGATAATTGAAGCCCTGGAAATTATTTGAATGGACCACATTTGATTTAGCCTGATGATCTCCGCAAGTTTATTTTGCAAAACTTTATTAGCAAGGTTCAAGTAACAGCTTGGTGCTGTTCTGCGAGAGCATTTCAGCAAATATAATAAAGACAGTACGACACTCCACATGTCATGACATGTTCTTCTATCCCGATTCTCCTTACCATTTCAAAGCCACCACAGCATGCAGTCACAAAATATATCTCCATGTGATGTGAGCGTTTAACTTATTAATGGCTAAATTATGAGACTCGGCTGTTTTCAGATCTCAGTATAACACCTGAACTCATTTTTACATCAGCAGAAGTTTCACCTGTGGCATTCAATCAGCACAAACCCCAATTGAGAAGAGAATGCAAGTGTGTGATAGTCTACAATACCTTTCACCAATACGTTTTAACAGGATGTGAAACAGAGACAGGTGTAGAGGTACCTGTTTGGTCCACATCTGTTTTCCATTTCGTGCATTCCAGGGATCCGTACTGACAGGATGCTCTGCGCTTTTCATCCATCACTCTCCACTGAAGCCTAATCTTATACGAATATCCTGACTTTGTTGAGACAGGCAAAAGCAAGAGAGCTCGCTAAAATAATGCAGCGGATCCAGCGGTTCTCGTTGCTGAGGAAAAAAAAGCGACGGCTGTGGTTAACTAGACATCATTACGCAGCGGCAGCACTGCTATTTCTGACTCCTTGGCGACATCTTGTGGTCATCATCATCATCAACAACAACAACAACAACTTTTTTTGTGCTGTCAGGGTACCTTCAAAAGTCTTAACTGTGTAAATAAATCTCAACCCAAGTTTGTTGCAATAATTTGAAAATGCTACATTTATTTATGTATTTACAAAATGAAATCACAATATTTACAAAACCAGACGTCAAATCAACAATTGTGCAAACTTTCGGCATTAATTAATGCCATAAATTTAGCCAAAATAATAAAAATAATGCCAAAACAGAACTTGAATTAAGTTGGCTAACCGTATTTTCTTGATGTTTGTTCTTTAAAATAAATGCCTGGCATGACCGAAAGCTTGGGATTATTGGCATCAGATTACAAAAGAACACCAGAATATAATTCTTAATGTACAGAGATTGATATGAGGAAGATTAAAATATTTGGCACCACTAATGATTGTGTTAAAGACAGACTTTGACTCTTGACCAGCTTTATGCACAACACAACCTTTTAAATCTTGAACCTTTTGTGTAACAATAGTGCTGTTCTACACATATCACATAGACAATGATTAAAATACATATCATTTATGCCTTTTAACTTTAAACATGTTTTTGATGCTATAAAACCTTCTTATAGAGGGTCCTACATTTGTAAACATGCATAGTGGGATCAAAATAAAAGCATAAAACAATGAATGTATCAAAGAAGTGCAAATCATTAATGGTAATGTCAGTTTCTTTGAAACACTTGGTCATATGGCATATTTTTTATGTTATACAGACATACACTGCACTTGCATTATACTGTAATAAACAGTTACTCTTGTTTTTCTGAGTGAAAATTCAGATGAAAGACTGGCAGCGTGTGAATAATTATCTTCTTCACATGCACTTATTGTGTACATATTCAGGAATAGGTTGATTGTTAAAGCAAAAAAAACAAGTTCAAGTAAATCCTGCGTCTTTGAGAAACTCAATGCCATGACTGCATTAGTGTTAGTGAGTTATTTGTGTTACACATTAAAATACTTCCTGAACCGATCAACTTGTGATTCACAGATAAAAGTTTATATTGCAGTAAAACCTGCTTGGTGAAGTGTCGTAGCTGATCATTTGATCACATCGCGACACGCCTGCACAGTGCATTGTTTAAAACACAATACACATACTGCAAGTGCCCAGAACTGGCCTTTATGTTGACAGAAAGCAGCCTCCATCCCGATCCTTGTTTGTTTAGTCGATTATTCCAGCAAATGTGTTAATGGGCAGAGTCAATCCTTTGCTCATGTATTTGCTCAGTCCAGCGTTGCTGTCACCTTCTGCCATGAACTTTGACAAGGATTTTTGAATGTAATATCCAGGGTCTCGACATGGAGCAACCTCAATGCTGTTTTAGAAAATATAATACAATGCAAAGAAATCAATGTTTTATCTAACGTGTATCATTCTAAGCCTATATCTTAATTATTTTTTAAATCAAGGTAATCTAATTATTTGAAAATATAAAAATTCTAAATCTGGGTCAGTATGAGGTTTTTCATATGTAGTACTCTTATTTTGCAAGGATGTAATAACATTTTTGTTACAAAAAAAAATCTACTACAAATTATATACTGTACTTTTGAAATAAAAACTGTTACGTGAGCACCAAATTAACATATTTTTTAATGGTTTATGAAGGATCATGTCACATTGAAGATTGGAGCAATGGCTGCTGAAAATTCGTCTTTGCCATCACAGGAATAAATTACATTTTATATATATATAAACAGTTATTTTAAATAGTAATACTACTATTTTCACTGTATTTCTGAACAAATAAATGCAGGTAGCATAGGTAATGGATGTCTTAATTAAAATGATAACATGAGCAGAAAAAGCACTGATTACTCACCTCTCAACATTCAAAAATTTCCTTCGAAAGTCTTTATCCAAACGTACTGTAAAAATGGCTTTTTCTGGTGTCTTCAATTTAAAATTGCATGTTCTGACTTTTGTCTCCTAAAAAAGAAACAAAGCATAAATAATCTGAAATTAATCAGATGTAAGTTTAAGTTACTTCTTGACAGCCATGCTAAAATACTTAACAGTTTTTTTTGTTTTTTTTTTAACTCTTTATGTTGTTGGTCTGTAACCGTGAAGTATTTTAGCGTGGCTGTCATGAGAAGTAAAGAGAGAGAAAAAAAAAAATAAATTAAAAAAAAATATATATATATATTTAAAAAAATAAAAAGATTCAATGTTTGTATGATTTTTTCTTTCACTCTTTGTGTTCCAAAAGAAGGAAGTTTTGTTCAGTTTTGGCAGACCTACCGTGATACTCTTTGGCTTTATGTCACTGAAAGTGGCCATGAGACAGTTAAAATCTACAAAGTGGAAAGTCAAATAGTCATTCATTTAAAATTGTTCAGGTTGAAGTTAATGTTTATCTACATTGATTAACAAAAACAAATCATGTAACTTTACCTTCAGTTTTGTTTTGTGGTATTGCTGAAATCTGGGCGCCTGTGGTTCTGAGTGAAAACCCTCTCTCAACCTCCCTGTTGCTTAGCGACACCTAAAAGGAATGTGAAGGGCCATATGAGGTCAACTAAGATTTGCTGGTCACTTAATTTTTAATTCTAGAAAACAATCCCGAATATTTCTTTGTGAGTTAAGAATGTCACTGACTGGAAAACCGACACATTGTATGTGACTAGGTACATGAAAAATACTCTGATAACAATAAAGACAGCATAAATGATACTCACTTTCAAGTAGCTAAATGAGATCAATGCACCACACTGCTCAGCAGGGATCTTCTTCTGTTTGACAGTTTCTAATAAAAGAATGTGGGCTGTGAATATTGTCTGAATTAACTGCTAGCCAAAATTGAGGGTAGCAACGACTGTACTTATTCCGAATTTGTTATTGAATACCTTTATGTGTACCTTGGGCTTTTTTAAACTCTGGAAAATCCACTTCCAGGTCTGTAACAAAAACGTCTTCCACAGGTTCTTTGGACTTATCGGAAAAGTAAATCTGCAAAAATAGAATATAAAATCAAGAACGCTATGTTATATCAGAAAGTGCTAGATTATTCAACAGCCTGAATAAGAACCTGAACAGCTTGACCTTCTGAGCTTGAACAGTGGCTATGTACCTTCTCTTTCGTTTATCTTGCTTTCACATCATTTACGCCTGTTTTTTATATTTGCTGCAAACTTCAAAGTAAATAAACAAATATGTTTCTTCTACACGGAAACTTACTTGGTGACTAAAGTACACCTGAAACTCATGTTATCATAGCTAAAAAAACAACTACGTAAAACAGCACAAAAGGGCATTCATTCTCACCTTAATGTAGTAAATGTTGAAGTACACTGGCTGCTGTGCCATACGCACATAATACGAGATGACGTCAGCTAAGAAAAGGTCAGACTCTTGTGGTTTGCCACTGCTGGACTGGAAGATTAAAAATAAAACAAAGCAAAACAATTTGCATTCTAATTTGTTACACTGACATCATTCATTGGGAGTAATGTTTGATGACTCTTGAATATGAACTTTCTACTTATGTATTTTTAAAAAAACTGGAGATGCAGATAAAATGCATTAAAGAAATAAAAGATCACTTAAGTGTAATTAAATAGAGTACACATTTGTGGCTTTCGTAACATACATAAGTTTTATAAAGTGCACTGTAATAAAGGAAAAGCATTCATCATTGCAAATGTGTAATTACAAATTTAAGTACATAGCATAAAAGTTACAATAGAATTACTTTAAAGTACATTTTTTAGATTACCATAAATGCTTGTTAGGCCGTACAGTTTAACAATAGAACAATAGAAGTAATTATAAATAAAGATGCACTTAAATCCTTCTTAAGTAGGCTTAAGATTAGCATTTAATATAAACTATAATTTATAATCTTAATAATTTCATTTAATTGCAATTAAGACAAAAGACATTACATTTAACTTGCACTTAAGTATAGACTTTCAGAGTTTTTTTTTTTTTTCACTTTTTTTCAATGTGTATTTTGGAAGTATGTTTAACAGCAGATGTGCCATGAGTATGATAATGTAAATATATCTGGGATTAACCTCATTTATTCACAAACGTCTTATATAAATCAATAAACAGCCTAACAAATTTGGGGGGAAAAAAATGAATGTGTAAGCCAAATTGGCAAGAGGAACATGTTTTTCACAATGAACAGTTGCTAGCTTTGCATTTACACAAGGAAACGCTTGAAAAAAATAACTGAAAGAGAAACTTTCAGACTTCCTCATTCCATACTGACTGACATAATTGGCCAAAAAAATGTGTCCTCATTTTTCTTACCCAAGTATGGCTAATATGCTAAATATCTGCCCATCTTTTGACATACCGTTTTTGCAAGATTAGGAATCACCTGTCCAAGACTACAGATCGTGCAATCGTACCACGGATCCACCATTCCAAGATAAGAGCCCAGAGCACAGATGTTATTGCTTGTAGAGGGCATATTCTCCTGAAACAGAATTTCTGTAAGACTTTTTTTGATGAATATCATCTCTGTACACTTGCTAAAGTGTCAGAGGGAAGGAAAGGGTATTTACCTTCACAGGAGAGGTTGTAGATGACTGGCGGACAACAGGGATGTAGTACATCTGTAGGTTGACTTTCATAGTAAGAAACCGTCTCCTGGCTTCCCGTTTCCTGTGAAACAAAGCCAAAATGTTGTTGTTTAAAACTTATTTTAATCATAACAGAACCCTAAACACAAAAAAGTGTGAAAGCATTTAGGGATCTGATGGTGTTAGAACAAGGAAATATACAGAAAACGTTGTAATTACAAAGAAATAAAAGGCTTCTTCAGTATGTTTATTCAATACCAATTTTGTTTGTAGATTTAAACCAGTCTAGTTTGGGCGTCGTATACGCTGAATAACTCGTTTTTGGTTTTCATACTTTTCTTTTGTAGTCAGTTTAGAGGGTAATTATAAGAATTGTTTTTGTTTTGTTTATTTCTATAATTTGGGCAACACTCTTTCTTTTTTTTCCCCTTCTTTTAGTTTCTGGTGTTGTGCGTGTCACCAACAAACTTGAATTCTTGTGGTTTTCTTTTTAGTAAAGACTTAAAGTCTGTTCTCTCCTGTGCTCTTTTGATTCGCACCACACTTGGTTTAGCAATTGCAACTATTTTATTATGGAATGATATCCCACTTTTTTTGATAAAAAAAAATCATGGATTAAATCCCAGAAAACACACATGCTTATAAAATGTATATGCACTATTAAGCATAATCTTGCACGATATCTTTAAGGGATAGATTTAGGAGTGGGTTAGGTATAGTCATTCGTACGCATTATAATGAGATCGGTGCAAAACATCCACACATTGCATTTAAATAAACACACATTTTGATTGGTAATGACAATTAGACAATTAGAGCTCTGCCCTCGCTAGGGTCACTATCAGCAGGGCTCGGGGTCCGCCGAGCTCCCGGCTCGCTCCCCAGACAGCACGCCAAATTTGCTTATTTAAGTTAATGAAGAAGTGCGAATTCATGAAAAAATATAAATATAGGTTGTAACAAGGTGCTTGAACCAAACATTTTTTTAAGCGACTTTTTTTGAGTATAGTTTAGTGAAAAAACAATAGTCTTATTGATATAAAAACAATAACTTGGTATAATAAACAAAATCATGTGGTGCAGAAAACATGCAAAAAAGCATAAAACAAGAACATTTTAATAAAAGAACCATTTCAGACCCCCATGATTATGTGTCTGATACTCTTAAAATAGCAGATATTTTACATGATTGTAATATGGCAGTTTAGCTTACGTTAAAAAATGTCATGAGATGCAACTCCTGAATATATAATAACATTTCTGAATTAATTTACAATATGTACTTTTTTTCTTTTAAATAATGTATTATACAAATATGTTATTATGTTATTACTTTGTACTTGATGGTTATATCACATCATTAACACTCTATGAGTGCAACAATAACTATATCACAGATGACAATGTCTCATACCTTAACCAGTAGTATGCCCTGGCTAGTCTTCCCACTGCCCGGTCATCTCCCATCAGGACAATTTTAGCAATGTAGTCCCGTTCTTCCTTGGGTAAGTTGGTACTACTATTTCCTGCTCTCCTCTGCAGTGTGCCACTGCAGCCAGCGGTGCCTGTCTCCTCCAGTACGTCCTGCATCAGAGCCATGCTGTCGGTGAAAGACGGCTTCACCTTAATTCCTCCGCGCCGTGACAGTCTCCCACTGGTAATTTCAGGGTTTACGGATCTTCTTCCAGGAAATTCCATGTCAGAGGCCTCAGTTCCCTGCATGTCACGCTCTATACCACTGTCTGTGGACATGACAGAGTACCGTGGCATGTCTGAGTCGAGGTCTGTGGGTAAGTCAGACATATAAAAGTCTTCTGAACTCATCTGGCTTTCACTCAAAGATCCAGAACGGATAAATTTGGCCAGTTCTCTCCCTGTGGGCAGACGAAATAAAAAGAAATGTTGTGTTTTAATGAATCTTCATGTATGCTAAGATGTATTTCTATGTGATTTACTTTTTTCGTTGTACTCTAAAGTCTATGTTTCCTGAAAAAACATAGTAAAATGTTAAAATAATAAATAAAAACAAAAATACTGCATAGTGTTTTACCACAATAAATTGAGGTGCAAATAGTTTCTGGCACAACTAATTTTATTTTAATAAATACTAATTAATTACAAGTATCTTGCAATCCTCCTAGTACAAACACCCCCTGTCAAAACATTTTAGTAAATGAATCCAACTTACAGAGCTCCTCCTCGTCCCACCACAGATGGAAACTCATCTCCGGATTGGGAAGCGGAACATCGCACAGGGAGCTGCTGGACAATAGACCTGAAACCCAAAATCGTCACAATGACACCACAAACAAATCCTGCTTCCTGATCCGGCTACACAAGTTGGATATCAAAAAAAGAGGAAAAAATAACAAATATCTAGGTCTTTTATTAGAGGAAAAAAGCTATTTTGGTACAGATAGAATTGGTCAGAGTATTTGTTTGTGAGAGAATGTAGATAAGAATATAGAAACTGCAGAACAGAACAGAATAGAATAGAATATTTTGTAGTGTACCTTTTTTGGTGTCACTGAGGATCTGAAAGTATAAGTTTTGTAGCTTTTGTCTGGTCTGACCCCGATCACCTCTGTTACTATCTGTGCTCTGGTCTAGTGTTGCAAGCACTTCATTAAAGTACGACTCAACATCCAGGTCCATATCCTGACATATGCACAGGCAGATAATCAGAAACACAAACACTTACCCAGAAAGCCACACAGCATGAAATCACACATGCAGATGCACACAAAAACATACAGCCATAATTCAGACACACACATATGGGATGTCCTATGGATGTCCTGTCCTGTTGCTTTGAGTTTTCTGAAAATAAACTGCAGACGTGTGGACAGAGACAGAGAGATTCCGACCTGCAATGAATGCTCACCCTTTGTCTGTAACCCTCTGTCATTGTATAGTCTCACAACTAAAATGATAGAGCACTTAGCCTGTTATGCACAGGTTAATTGTAGGTACAACCCAGGGATCATTTCTGACTCATTCTGTTCATTTGGTTGCTGTGACAAAATGCAACATCTGTATACTTGTACTCTTGACCCTTTCTCATACAGAAGCCTGTGATAAATTATACTGGCTAGAAAACATCAGTTCTAAGTGTGGCTGTGGATGACTGGCATATGGACTATATCAGAATATGGAAACATATATAATTCATAACAAAGCTACGTACAGGCATGCAGATACATAAATATATAACAGGATTACCAGTTTGGGGTCAATATAAATTTGTATTGTTTTATTGTCACTTATGCCTGTTTTATAATTAAGTAAAACAGCAATATTATGAAATTGTATTATGCTATCATGCACTTCAAAATAATGCAAATATTCAGGTGCTTAATATTAAAAAAATCACTTTTTATCAATAAAGTGCATTCTTTCTGAATAAAAATTATTTATTAAAAAAATCTTACTCATCCCAAACTTCTTCTGTGGCACCTAGCTTATATTACATTGTTTGTTTTACCAGATATGTTTAACCAAGAAACAAAACGTGCAGAAAATGTTCTTTTATTACTTATGTAGCATCATAATGTTTTATCTCTGCATTACTTGGATATATAGATATTCATTAGTCAGTTTCAGTATTTAAGATTTGTTAGTGAACTTCTTGCCTATGCTAGTCTACATAACAAGCTTTTCAAGACAGCATCACTGACCTGCAAAGCATCATTGAGATGAGGCCCGTGACAATCCTCTCCCAGGGCAGCCTGAAGACTGTGCTGCACTACACAGCGCATCAAGCTCAAAGGGTTCTGAAATACTCCTTGAGCCTCGATGTCAGCCTGCAGAACAGCGCCGAGAGACTCGGAAAATACTGCAGGATCCGCAAACACAAAAACCCTGAACATGACACACAGAGCACAGCCATCAAATACTGCCAAACACAATTATTCAGAGAGAGAGAGAGAAAACATTGATCTGATTCACATCTAACTGGGCTGACATGAGGTTTATTTGATAAAGCTTCCTGCTGACTTCAGCAGCCGCATCAACCTCAACCCCATGTACATGACTGGAGGCAGTTCAATCAACAATTTGATAACAGGCTTTTAAATACTCGGATGCACAATATATTAAAACAGTTGACTTCAAATATAATTACTCTGCCGGTTTTCCACATCTACCTCTATACGGTGTTAAATTAGAAAAAGGCACACCTAGACTAACAAAGCAAAAAAATTGTTTTGTTTTTCTCTCGTAGCCCGCCCTGGCAGCAATCGCTTTCTTTTTCTCTTCTAGTCTCAACTATGATAAGAACTTTAGATAATTAGAACCCTCATTCTAAAGTGTTCCAAAGCTGAAAAATCTACAGGTTTCAGCAATTAGTAAGCATAGAAACTACACTTAAATATGCTAAAGTAATATAAACAACACAGCCCTGATTGCTCCAAAAAGACAAATGGCACTAGACCTTTTCTATAAATAACTATTTTCAAATACAGTAGATATTCTAGTAGAGTAACCACAGATGTAGTGCATCAATATTAATAAAAAAATAAGCTGCACTAATGTTTGACAACCAGAAAGTGGTTAATAATGTTTGGGTAACACAATAATTTAATATAATTTAATATATTTAATATAACAACTACTGTAATAGTTATTGTTTCATTTTAGCTATTGCATTAATATTATAGCATAACCAAAAAATCTAAATGCTCTTTGTTGCTGTGTTTGTTATAAATTATTCATCTTTGCACATAATTTTTTAAATGTTTATGCTAACTTTATTTTTAAAAATTCATAATTTACTGTCTAATTTTTAAACAATATTCCTATTGTTTCTATTAAACTTCTTTTGTTAAACAGTGTATGTGCTACATTTGCCACTTCTGTTTTAAGTTTTAAAAAGCATTTAAACATTTTAAATATGACTTTAGTGAAGTGCTTAATATGTTTTGAGATCACATAGACACAAATACAGCTGACTCACCTCTCCTGCTGAGGATAGTGTTCAGTTTTCAAATTTTGTTCTGCAGTGATCATTTTCTGATACAAAAGGCCTATGAGAAAAGAAAAACATGCACATCAGACTGACAGGGATCAGGTTTTCTTGTTTATGACATTAATGACTGATAAGGTTTTCTTGGCAACAAGCCAAAATTATGCTTATCATATTTAGTTTGAAGAAAGAAGCAAACCAGGAAAAAGTCGCTCTGCTTTCATTTGGCCAGCATAACAGAGGCCCACAGTGCAGTACGGCTGAGGCAGTGTCAACAACCTCTTGCAGAAGTCATAAACTCTTTTATAGAGGTCATCAGGTATGTATGCTGTCTGCAAAGAAACACAAGAAATTATGTCATATAGGACACTGGTGGCTTCTGCAGTTTTTGTTTAGTATACAAAGGGAACTGGGTTAGAATTGAGAGATAACATTTTCATTTTAAAACATGAACATATGTTTTTCACACTGACTGAACTAAGCAACATTTTTCAACATTGTAAGTGAACGAACCCTGCAACACATCTTAAATAAGCCAATGTCTAAAATGGTGCATTTCAACTGGCTGGTCTGTTCTAAAATAATATCATAATATTAAAATATTGCACAATAAACAATTTTGGAGCTGTCATTAATCCCCACTTGATGAAATGTCTCTATCCTGATTCAAAACCAGCTGAGAATCCCTAGTCTAAAAGTACAATTTAGCACAGTAGCCAACCTGGCTGCCTTTTTCTTACCTGCATCACAGCATATATAAGTGTATTAAGCAGAGGAATGAGATGGTGCTTGCAGTCAGTTCTTTCAGCCTGTATATAAAAAAGTAAATTATGCTTAATACCTATACACTAAACATATAAGACATTCATAATCTACAGCTGTTCTCTGTGGAATTGAAACATCATTAATTATATGTTAATTAACTGTTATTCTTAATTATGATATAAGTATTAACCATAATAAATTAACTCTTTATAGTGACACTAGCAACAGATAATCATTTCAAGATTCTTGGGTAAGTGCCTTCAAATAACGCTGTCATGATAAATACTAAATAGGCTACAGCAACAACACTTAGGTCAGACAAACTGAACATGTTTATCAGCTACTTATATAGAAACTGTAATGCTATATTTCAACAAGCATTATACCATAGAAACTGGTGACTCACTCTTTCTAGTTCCTTGATGGCCACTCTCACCAAAGCCAGACTTCTGAGAGAACTGTCCTGCACTTTTTTATGTAATGTCCATCTCAGCATCCCTGCAGAATCAACAAAAAAGAATAGCTCTTATATATTATATATTTCATGAATTGATACTGCCACTTGCAACTGGCACCACAATTGTTGCCTGATACTGATATTTACAGAGTAGTTTGAGTTTTTGACTTGGCCTTTACACACAACATAAACAGATGTCACTAATGATTAGATTGCAGATTGTGGTTCTTAGAAACCGTGTATTTTTTCAACTTTTTCTTTGCATAGTGTGTACAGTAATGGAGTACATATAGGTTTGGTCTTCAGGTGTGTTCTTTTGTTGGGTGCAATCTTTAACTGGCAGTCATACCTTTGTTTACAGTTGGTTTCTCAATGTCCATTTCTCTTGTAATGGTTAGCAGGCTACGGTGGATTTCGGATTCAATGGCAGCATATTCAGCTTTTAAAAGAGAAGCCAACAACATAGCATTTGAATGCTGATATAAATCATCAATTTATATGTGTGAGATACTCTACCATTCAAAAGTTTGGAGTCAATTGAAAGATTAATCAAAATAGTGTTTTTAACTGTTAGAACGTCACTGAAGACTGAAGCAACGGCTATTGAAAATTTTGCTTTCCCATCTATGGAAACTAAAATCTATTTTAAAATATAGTATATGCAGTTAATATATTATTATATTAAAATATAATTAATATACAGTTATAATAAATTGTACTAATATTATATAATTATATTATAATAATATTATATAATATTACGGTTTCACAGTCTGAAAAATATTATTGTCTCCAAATCTTCCAAAAGGTGTAACTCTCACCTGCTGAATCCCCAGCATTAATACTGATAGGATTTTTCCAGGATGCCATGCTGTGGCTTGGTCCTTACATAATGAGGTAAATGGAAGAAATCACCACTCCCATTGCTGGCAAAAAGACAAAAAAATTCAGAACATTGTTTTATAAACTCTAAAGAGAAAACAAACATATTACATGTACAATTTACTAAATTATTTTTATATTTGATTATACATAAACTGTTTACAGTAATTGATAACTAAAGCTGTTTACCAAAAAGCAAACACACTCAAAAATGACCATGGCAAACAGCCTCAGGTGCACTTTTACCCACTACTGATTACACAAGAAAACTTCCCCTTCATTTCACCCTCTCACACATGGTTTATAACTGACCAGCAATTCAATGCAACTGATTGCTCCGTTGCTATGACACACACAAGTCACAACAGAGTCTAGAAACAAGAAAAAGAGAGAAAAAAAACAATACTAAGATAAAAAGTCAGAACGAGTGCAAAATCGCATGTAAACCAAATAACTGAAACTAAACAAGGGGGCCTTTTTAGTGACCGACACAGCTCGTAATTATGCAACTTTCCGACAGCTTGGTTTCACAGTGCTAAGAAGCATATTTCACAGGTTACCTTCAGTTAGCAGAAACTGGCTGTTAGTGCAATAAAATATTGAAGATTACTGAAGAAAAGGAACCTTACCTTTCGTCCTTGTGAGACTATCAGTGGACTACATCATATGCCACGTTTAAAAACTAGCTGGCCAAACAGTCAGAGTGAGAGCTGCACACTGTGTTACACTTCCTCTAACTACTGCCGCTGTCACTGAGAACAACTGCAACTCTGACTCAAAGCTGACTGAATGTGAGGGAGGGACAAGAAAGAGAGAGAGAGAGAGAAAGTTTGACAGAGGCATGGCAGAGGAAAGTTTAGAAGGAGGATCAGGGGAGAAAGAAGGGTTGAATGTGTGAAGTGTGTGAGTGTATGGACACATTGAAAGGAAAGTCGTTTTTATTGTGTTTGAATAATTTATCATCACTATCAACACCCTGATCAGGATTTTGGACAAGTTTAGCATCGTTCATAGCCAAACAACGTGACTCATACTCGTGTGTGGTTTGTATAAGCCTAGCTGCAGAATGGCCACACTAGCATGCAAAGATTAAGCCCCTGATCCTGCACAAAAAGGCATTGAACAAGTGAAGAGAAACAGGGTCAAGAGCGCTGTGTCAGCACAGAGAGCAGCTCGCTGAACCACAGACTTCCTGTCGCTCACTTGGCCTTCACTCACAGAGCGACAGTATGTGACAGGACCTGACACATATCCTGTCCCCATAAATGTGGGGGTGGAACACTCACACGGCTGAGATATATTTAGTGGCAGCCGACAGAGAAAAAGTTACACTTAGAAACTTTTACTTTCTCACTTTAGATTCAGTCTTAGAGATAATGCCTATGCAATAAACCATACGTGTGGAGATCATTAGGAAGCTGCATGAGGCACTCAATGACTAAATATGTCAGTCATCAATCATTTGTGCTTACTCTCTGAATGTATGTGTATATATTCACGAATTCAGAGGGCAGGGCTCGGAGCGAGGCTCGGTCCCGTTCGCCCCCCTTTGAAGGGTGCGAAGGAAAAGGCGGAGAAGTGGAGGACGGTGGGACGGATCATGTGTAACTAGATATCGAGATGAGTGAGACGCTGGTATTTATGCCGAGGCGGATCATTTAATTAGGAATTGTTAATAGGCTGATGGTGATGATACTAGTGAGCGTCAATGGGTACCGGCTGTGCAGACATTCAGCGTGCTCTTCCTGAAACTATGCTAAAACATCCCTTTTAATCATTATTTTCAAAAAGGTTTATTATATTACACTTTTTCTAGATGTTTCTGCACCACAGCTTTTCATACATTAATAAGAAAAGGTATTTTATTAAAATATTTGATCAGAAAAACATTTAGGTTTGACAGGACATCTGACATCAGTATCACTCTTGTGGTTAACAGACAGACATGCAAGATTGTCAAGTCCTTGAAAGATTTCCACTTAAAACCTACACAAAAACTATGAAAACCAGCCACATTTTCCTTTGTCCAGTCACAGATGGAACATATTCACAAAAAGGGCCCTAAACAAGAATTTTAATTATGAGTACTCTATTTTTCAAATCTTTACTTGTTCACAGTACGCAGGGTGCATATTTAATTATTTAATCTGTATTTTATTCCCTATTCCCTGTTGGTAGTACATCATTCAAAATTCTGTCATTATTTGCTGGTCTCTACTGTTGGTTACCTAGGCCATATTATTTAAAAAAAAAAATAAATCTTTATGTTCAACGAAAGAAAGAAACAAATAAAGGTTTGGAACAACTTAAGGGTGAATAAAAGAACACAATTATTTTTTATTTAGTTAACTATTCCTTTAAATCTTCTTTTACTCTTTCATTTGGCAGGTTAGAGATTTAACGTTAGCAGATTAAAATTCATTAACGTATCCCCGCTGTAGAATCTACATCTTCATACGATAAATGAAAAACTGGTATTTTCTGGTTTCATTCAAGATCATTACATACTCTTTACATACTATTGTTGTGTCTGTGATTAATCTACAATGCCAAACTCAATCATTATGCTTTAAAAGTCCCTGTGTAAGTGAAACTCACCTACCTTGTAAAAGTGATAATGTGTCCCTCATACTACACTATCTCACCTTCACTCGATCATTCAGCAGTCATTAGGTTGCCAGGTATTCATTCATGGGTAAGAGAGCATGAATTTTCATGTTTATTTGTACATTATATAAGTATCCCCCCAAAAATGCAACCAGCTGCTCTGTAATGTTTCCCGCGACTGCATTTTCAAAATAGTAACGTTAGCACAGATAAATATCCGCGACCCAGACAACATGCCCAAACACTTGATCAGGACACACCTCTTTACATTAGACCTTAAAGGGATAGCTCACGAATGAAAATTACAGCATTAATTACACATTTTGTTCCAAACCTGTAAGACATTTGTTCACCTTAGGAATACAAATTAAGATACTTAGCATTCTCGCCTTGTAAGCAAAGCAACTAACACTTTCAATGTCCAGAAAGGTTTTAGGGACATCATTAAAATAGGATATACCATAATGTTATGAAGCTACAAGAACAATTTTTGCACCAAAAAACTACTTCAACAGTTTCTTCTCTTCAGTATGAATAACTGAACAAACAACTCTGTGTAGAGCACAAGACGAAATTGAGATAAACTGAATATGGGAGGAAACAATGGTTTTGTGCTGTTATTGAGATGAAGGGAAAATGGATGGGAGGCTTATACAAGATCGCTATCCTTCTTTGCAAACTGTTCATGTGTGTGTGGTACCTGTCTATATTATAGCACACTTATTATGCAGACTTTTCTGAATCTCAGGGGATGAAAACACAGCATTCCTCATAAGATCAGCCCTGCATTGCCTATAGAAATCAACTTTAAAAGCTAGCTGACATATACTGTATGCAGACAGTTCTTTTTAAGGGTTCATCTGTACTAGACACAATGAGTTCTAAGCACTGTAACAGGAACAACAACCACTTCCTCTGCATGCTATTTTTAGTTGCTGTACCCAGCTGTGTAAATCCTATAGATTAAACTGTGTAATGTTAAGTAAAGTTAAATACATAAATAGCATTTGGCATGTTTTACAATATAGTGTTTATTATTAGACAAAGGCAGACCTAATTTAGCTACATATTCATATGATAATAACTTTGTCAATGGCAAGTAAACAGCTAGAACTTGCAATGAACTTGAACACAATCAAATGAACTTGTGGTGGATGGGTTTGAACTTCCTCTGAAACACATTTTAACTAATTGTACTGTCTCTGATAACTGATGCAGCAAGTGGAGTTAAGAGTTTTCTAACTGAATACAATTATTTTATAATGTCAGCAAGACATATCAGAGCATTTTAATATCACATTAAATGACAGAAACGCTTGATTTGACATGAACTTTGGGTTTGGTTGGTACTTTGTGCAAAAACCTGATGATCATGTTACTCATCATGATTTGATAGTGTTCCAAAGGTCAACTTGCATGTTTCAATGAAAACAAGGAAATCTGATATTCTTTTTGTACAACCACACGATTAACATCATACATTTGGTTATTGTTTAGTGACCTATGAATAGTAAAGTGTTTTACAATTTTAAACTTGCAGTTCATTTCCAGGTATATTATTATTTATATTATATCAAAATTACATTTAAGACACTTTTATTGGAGTGAAGCATATGATAGAAATGACCAAAATATTATAATGAACATTTAAATTCATTCTAGATGGCCGATGTATATGCGTAACATTTAATAACTAATTAACATGACTGTAAAGTTAAGACCTGGATGTACTTAAAAATAAAAAAAAATAAACAGTTGGAAGCAAAACAGGGACCGATTGTGAGTCTCCGCCAAACTTCTCACAAAACAGGATATCTCTCTGAAACACACCTACAGATGGGAAGACAACCCGCAGGGCTGTGGAAATCCCCACACTAGGAAAGTAGCAGCACCTCCTCAGTGCACACTTCACTCTCACAAAGAGGAAAAAACCTTCTGATTTGCACGTGCCATACTGGACAATGATCTTTCAGATCAGAACTGCAAGAATTGGAAACAGAACTGAGGCAAAGCCTTTGCGACTCCCCACATAGACCTGCTGTATGTATAAACTATAATTACCAATACATGCAGAAAAGTAAAAAAAAAGAAAAATGAAAATTCAACCATCATTTACTTACCTTCATGTCTTTGCAACCCTAGGACTTTATTTATTCGGTGAACACACAAGAAGATATTTATATGCCTATCCCCTTTTTTGGCCATTGTTGTGCAATGTCATTTGGACAGTTACCTTCTGAAATATACAATTTTAAAGAAAATAATTAGTTAATGTGTTGATTAATATTAACTCACAGTACATTTGTTACAGTATATATGATTATTTGGTTACGTATAGCATTTGGTTTTAAGTAATTTCGAAATTAACATATTATGTTGAAATAAACTGGTCCCCAGAAAGTTGTTTTACAGTTTTGGAGTATTAATTACTCAGATATCCTGTATTCACAGCTAGACAATATAAGGAAGTGGTGGACAGTGATCAGTGCCTGCCGCTAACATTAGCGTTCTACCTCTCTGGACTGGGGAAATATGTTTGTGTAGGGGAAAGGAGGTCTACCTTAAATGATCTTAGCCAAATGCAATGGCAGATTTATGCACTGACGGGAGCATTTAGTAAACCTGCCAAAAGACCAGGCCAGTCTGCAGAGGAAAGTGTGAAGTGGCTCAGTCACTCAGTATTAAAGTCATCTATTGTCTCAGATCATACAGAGTACTCAGTGACATGAATGCTCCTGACCTTGGCAGACACAAACAACAAGAATTTGAGATGATTTATTTGACATTATACCAAATAATAATAATAATTTTATTCCTGTATGGTAAGAATGTTTATCAGCTTCGATGAAAGCATGACAGAGTTACACCTAAAGGACATTTATGTTTACATATTTCATTCATCTTCGGAATGCATTTTAAAATATTATTCTTATCCTATCATCATTTTTGCTCCTCACAATTGACAGGCCACACAAACCGAAACCTTCATGTATCAGTAAACAATGTAAAACAGTACTTTTATGATGTATTTATATCATTTTTAGTATTTGAATGTTTTGGTTGTAGGGACTTACCTTCACATTGTTTCAAATCTGTATGACTTGGAAGAATATTAGTCAAATAAATCAACACAGATGATTTTACCAGAAAAAAAGCTCTATGAATCACAATTGCTCCACTAAGATAAAAACAATAACAGTTATGCATACAGGATTTGCACAGTAATCTGAGATATTTCATGATGTATTGTCACTCTGTGACAAAACAAACTCTATTTTTATGTATATAGTGAACTTACACCTATGAAAAGTTGCCCTCTCTATAGCAAAAAGATGCCTTATTTGGAAAGACTGAAACTTTGGCACAGATATGCCTGAGCTGAATGGGAAATAAACCACAGGCAGCTGAAGCATGTTTAAATCCACTCACAAAAACAACACTTCTGCTTTCTGGTTTTCTCTTTTCAACACTTTTTAGAATCCTCAACTACAGAAGCATTAATAGCAGCACATGATTTTATCTAAATCGTAGGATTTATAACACTTCACATACAGGTCAGGACATAAACAAGGGCTTATGAGAAAAATCATCTGAGAGAATAATTCAGTTTTATGTTATGTAACATACTTATGTATATAATTTCTTCCTTACATCCTGCTTTTGCAATCAGCACAAGCTCCAAATCATTTACTGTCTTCCACACCAGTAATACAAGCCCGGAAACACTGGCTCAAAACATGGGAGGAGACTACTAATTTTGGATCTTATTTTAGCATCAGTGTTATTGTTATTATTTGAGAAAAAAAACTACACGCAAATATTGTTTCTTCCTGAGAAGGGGTGTATGTTTTGTAAGCAGGAATGAGACCACTGAGTAACTTCCTACAACAAAATTAGTCTAGGTTAGTCAGAGAGTGCATTCAAACACATTTATGAAAGAGCCTTCCTGTTGTACATTAACTCTAAAACCACACCTTTTTAACAAATGTTCCTACGCATAGAGTTGAGAAGGTTGTTGATCGTGGCCTGTGGAATGTTGGTCCACTCCTCCTCAGTGGCTGTGCAAAGTTACTGGATATTGGTCATATACGCTAATCCAGAGCATCCCAAACAAGCTCAATGGGTGACATGTCCAGTGACTATGCTGGCCATGCAAGAACTGGGATGTTTTCAGCTTCCAGGAATTGTGTAAAGATCCTTGCATCATGGTGGATGAATGGCACAACAATGGGATCAGGATCTCATCACGGTATCTCTGTGCATTTAAAATGCCATCAATAAAATGCACCTGTGTTCGCTGTGCATAACATATGCCTGCCCATGCCATAACCTCACCGCCACTATGGACCACCCGATCCACAATGTTGACATCAGCAAACCGCTCACCCACACAATGCCATATATGCTGTCTGCCATCCCTGTACAGTGAAAACCTGTGAAGAGGACACCTCTCCAAAGTAACAGACACCACTCGAGTCGGTTTATGACTACGAACTGCAGCATGCAAATTGCACTGTACTGTGGAATGCACATTTTAGAGTGTTCTTTTCTTGTGGCCAGCCTAAGGCACACCTGTGCAACAATCATACTGTCCAAACAGCATCTTGATATGCCACAGCTGTGAGTTGGATGGATTGTCTTGGCAAAGGAGAAGTGCTCACTAACACAGATTTAGACAGATTTGTGAACAATACTTGAGAGAAATAGGCCTATTGTGTACATAGAAAAGTGCTATGCTATGAAATTATTGATTATTAATTATTAATAATATTAATATAAGATTATTATTATGGAAAAGAAAAGAAAAGAAAAGAAAAAATGTGGTTCTTGCATGTGTAGCAACTGAAATAAATTAATTAATAAATTAAGAGTGAACGTGCCCTCTTTGACCTAAAGAAGAGTGGAAGCTCGCAGCAGCTAAAGAGATATCTATGTATAGATATCTAAGGTCTATGCAGCTGAAGTGTTGAACTTAATGTTTCCTGTGAGGAGCTTTCACATTTCACAAGGATGTTACGTATACGGGCAACAGTTACAAAAATGACTGAATAGCTTTCAAGATGAACTTATGTTTACCAATAATCATTGCCTGACTGAGCAGTAAATTTTGTTTTGTTCCTGAATGATCCGGCATTTTGAAAGAAAGTTGAATGGATTATTCAATGACTAATGATTCAAAAAGTTTATCACTTGCTACCACTTTTAAGGCAATGAGAACTGAGGGGACAATGGGCCTCATTCATTAAACAGAGCAGAACAAAATTGGTGCAAATCAGCTGTTCTGACGCAAATTTGCAGATTCATGAAAGTGTTCATATTTTTTAAATGCTCCCTACCACGTGCAAACGGTTGCATAAAACATTCTGTGTTCTTTTTGGCAAACTGATGACACATTTTCTTTTTTTTACTTTTTAGCCTAAAATGCAGCATATCACTATGGCTGTCACTTTTTACACAGGCAAACTATTATACTGTAGTTTAACTATAAAATATGATGTTTACAAAGAGTTTGTGAATTCATTAAAAGAGGCCTAATGTGTTCAATCTAATTAATTCTAAAATTGTCTTCAATTTCTCCAAACAAAATCTTATGTCTTATTAATATCTTAGATTTTGAACATAATAGGAATAAACACGTTGACAACTGGCCTACATAGGGTAAGTATGAAGACAGGAACTGAAAGCCAACTCTATCACAAATCGTTTTAGAATGATCCTATTTTCATCCCTCATTGACAAAGAGACTATTTATCCTTAAAGAACATGATCATAACTGATTTAATCGGATTTTAGGTGCTTCTAACACATTTAAGCATTTCCTCAATGGCTGTTTTTTAATAAGCACAGTCATCTTGTGATATTTTTTACGATCTTTGATAACATCTTGATAAGGCTAACATTTCATAAATACCCTCAGCAAAACTGCCCTTCTCAAGGAACATTGTTTTTGCAGACAGAATCATCATTGTTTAGTTTTTAACCTGACATTTGATCACGAGAATGCCTCTACAATCTGTATAGAAGTTTCCATTTTAGTGGAAAACCAAAGGCAAGCATTTCAAGTCTATGAAATATGTAATGACTGTCTTGTTAAAAAATCACTGCCATAAAAAAGTAGTCAATCAATCACTTTTATTTAAATAGCGCTTTTAAAAATACCGATTGTAGCAAAGCACTGAACATTATCAAATAGGAGAACAGAGTGATGGTAATGTATAATGATGAGATTAAACTATT
>JAUCMS010003835.1:0-25593 GCA_032357445.1 Enteromius radiatus
TCTGCACTTCACCTGGCGGTGTTGTCTCACATAAAAATGTTACCTAATCATCCGTTAATAACATCAGTCACGTAACACCCCTTTTTTTAATTTTAATTTTAACAAATAACATTTATATATTCGTATTCATACAAGGTTGCAAATTCATGCTAATTTGTACAAATGCGTACATCCTCACTCGTATGAATGTTTATGATTTGTCTAAACCCCAGTGACGGGTAGGTTTAGGGGCCACTGAGGGAGCAGATTTACCTCATGTGTTAATTAAACCAACATTTCTCATCACTCACCTTCATGCCATTCCAAACCCGTTCATCTTTGAAACATAAATGTAGATCTTTTTTTGCCCCTACATTTTACAGTTAACCGCGGTTTCAAGCCTCAGAAAGCTAGTACTGACATAAAGTATTTAGTATAAAGTATCTGTTTCAGTATTTATATATATATATATATATATATATATATATATATATATATAGAAAGAATGAATTTATTTTGATGTTACAGTAAAGAAATTATGCTCTTTTAAAAAGTTCTATGCAAAGAAAAGCATATTGAAAAATATGGTTTACACAAAAATTTAACTATTTTCCACGTTGATAATAATCAAATGTTTGTTGAGCAGTAAATCAGGATATTAAAATGATTTCTAAAGGATCATGTGACACTGAAGACTAGAGTAAAGATGCTAAAACTATAGTTCACAGGAATAAACTACATTTTACAATGTATTCATATAGAAAATTGTTTTCGATTTTATGGTATGTGTGAGCAAATTCAGGCTTAAAATGTGATCAGAAAAGTGTTTCTTTTCCGTGAACCATGTAATTATGTGCCAATAAATCTTTTGGTAAGCTTTTGTGATTTGTCTTACTGTTATATTTATGAATATGAAATAAGAATAATCATGAATTCATGTTTAGATCTGGGCCAGATTTTTTTTTCTTTTTATCTTTAATGTTAAAGTCACAAAGATTCAAATTTCAAAACCAAAGAGATATTTTTTATAAAAGTTAGGACTTTTTCTGCACCCAACTAAAACATCTCATTTGAAAACACTGTGTGTCATTGTGAAACTATTTTGTTTGTGCCTTCAAAAGCTGACAGAGTGCGTCTGCATGTTTTTGTTTATATGATTTTGTCACGTTTTACTGCTACCCTGAGTTATTTCCTTCTTGGATTCTTACATATTTTGGTTTTATCTTCCTTGGTGTTCCGTCACAAATTGTTCAGCTACATTTCTGAAGAAGTTCAGTGTCACGTTCACAACAGACAGACAAACACAGGTTCAATCTTCAAACAAAGGGTTTAGATTTGTCCTCAAATCAGGATATCAAGACAGTCCTTGAAAGAGTTTGTGCAGACAGAGCTGAAGTTTGCAGACTTGGACAGACAGAGAACCAGAGACTGGGTTGTGAATGAATTAGAGTCCTGTTATGTGTGCAGGGTGAGTGGGCCCAGGTGCTGGCAATCAGTAATCAGGTGACCCGTGAGCACGTGTACGTGACTGAATCCTGACGACGTGACATTCAGTGAAGTTTCCTGTAACACTGCTTTATATACAGTAGACATGAAGAATGAACACCGATGGCTGTGGATGATAACCTGCTGAGTCATCAATCTCAATGTTTTTATTGTTTTTTTACTGCTTGTTTTCCTCCGGCTCCTATTAGGTTTGTTTAAAAAAAAAAAAAGATTTTCTAGGTGACCAAAATGAGAGTGATGAAATGTCATTAGTACCCAACATATTAGTACTTTATAATCTTTATAATCCCCATTCACCACAATTTAAATGAATAAAACTTTTGGATTAATTAGAATAAAGCATTCACGCAGCACCTGAATCCACAACCACAAACGTTTTAAGAGCCATTCAGATTAAATAAAGAATCCTCTTTTGATAAGAGAAAACACACATAACCAGCAGAAAATAAGCCTTTGAATAATAGTTAGCTGGCAGCCCGAGGGGTGAATACGGCTCGCTGGATCATATTAGACTCAAATGATCAGTTTTAAAACATTTGAAACGCAATTAATAGTATTGATACTCTCTTGAGTCGCTCTAGCCGTTCCCTTATTTCAGCGCAGTATCACATTTCACTGGAATCGCTAACATTAGCAAAGAATAAATGAAAAACTGACCATGAAAACAGTACTTTCCAGTAAGGATGGTAAACAGAACATCTTTTCTCAAGTTCAAGGGGATACCCTTATGTTTGTATTGTTTCGAAATCTGTATATTCAAAACAATTTCCTTAACTTTCGTTTAGTCAAATTCATGACAGAAATGTTTGCACTGAACTATGGTTTGCTTGGGTACCATTTGTGATATTTTTTAATAAGCCCTTTTTAACAGTCCTGTTACGTTCTTCTGTTGGCCACTAATAAGAAGGACCTCTTTGTTTGTTGCAGACTCTGCAATTAAGATGTTAACAGTGGCTTGTCGGGGGAAAATTTCTTTTAACTTACAGCAATATTTTCCTTCTGAATGAACATAAATGCACAGGTTAATGAAATATTTGAATATGAGGTTTATGGGATGCTGTTGGGGTCTTGTTGGATTTGTGCTGGTCAGATGAAACCTACACAACTAAGATTATTCAGTAAACTCTGCTCCAGACAATGCCAGACAATGTCTACTTCTTGTTAATAGAATAAAACACATTCAACAAGTTAAACCAGTCTTTAAACTAATAGCTGGAGATTTGTAATTATGTAAATGCAGTTACACTATAGACCTAGACTCCCTGTGTTCTACTACCAGATAAAACACATTTTTTCAAATACCACACAAATTCATATATGTCATCTCTGGGAAAAAATTGGGATTAAATGGGTTAAATATAGAGAACATTAACCGCCCATTTCTGGTCTTTTTTGGAAGTAACTTTCAACATCCAGCTGGCTCAAAAAATCTGACTCATAATAAATAACTCAATGACTCACTTATTTAGAACGTCACCTGCCACCTACTTTACTTTCGTGTTTAAAAGTATCTTACTGTATATATATTTTTTGTATATTTATGCCATTGACTTCTGCTTAATTTCTCCTGCAGTGGAAAGATCAGTTTTTGTTGAGGCTGGGGTGCAGAGAGATCGGGCGCTAATCTTACCTTAGATATGTGATGGAGTTCAGTGCTTTGACACAGTCGGTATAGTTAACAGCGATATATAAATAACCTTTATTTATTTAGAGCTTTTAACAGTACAGATTGTGTCAGGCTCAGTCGTGGCCAGACCAAACCAGCACTTACTTTCCAGTTCAAACCGATCGAGGTCGGGAGCAATCTTCTTCCATCATGTTTGGACTTAATGTATTCGTAACATTGGCAAATGTATTCTGGTTGTGGTCTGGTAAGTGAGAAATGCACCAGTTAAACTTTAGTGACACTTTTCTAACTGTGTTTGGACTATGCAAATAAGTTGATTGTTCACAAACTGAAAACATTTTAGCTTCAGACTGATTCCTTACAGTCACTTCTTACAAAAACCCCACATCATAAGATAAACTCTCACGGTACATTTCAAAATACAATAATACACTAAAACAACTGTAAATGAAAAGCAAAAAGCCTTTGTGCCCAATAAAAAGTAAGCCATCAAGCTAAAAAAAAAGAAAGAAAGAAGAAAGTGACGTGATATCAGCACAATTGACAATAGATTTAAGGCTTGTTGCCAGATAGAGTTGAATGTTCCCCACCCAAAAACTGTCCAAAACCCGCCCAATATCCAATGATACTTCTACTATATTTCACTCTGGATAAACATGCGTGAGTGAGAGAGATAGAGAGAGAGACAGACAGGATTTAGTGAGAGAACGAGAGAACTTGGGCCTAAATGCAAAACAAGGAACAACACATTTAGGTCTTGTTAAATATTTTGGTCTGGAACTCGCCCAAATTTTGTCCACCCGCCCAAGCCAATTTTTACCCACACAATCAAATTCAAAGCTGCCCAATCTGGCAACACTGGCTATCTGAGCTTTTGTGTGTGCTATCATGTTTTCTCTTAAAAAACACTGCATCAAGGAAGTAATTAGAAATGTTTTGAAACGGCTTTTGTTTTTTTTTAATTCCGACTCTGATTGATCACAGCACATGATGTCATGCACTCTGTGACGGTGCAGTACTGGTAAATCAAGTCCTAAAGCTGAGAAGAAATCTTTCCTTTCAGCAAAAAAAGCTTCCCAGCAGCCAGAGAATACACGTGATTACAGGAGAGCTTTACGGATTTAAAATAAAGGTAAAAAAAATAAATAAATAAAGTGACCTGATAGCACAATGGATTATAATCATAATTCTCTCTACGCCCCCCCCCCCAAAAAAAAATTATTTTTAACAAATAATTTATTTAACAACGTTTTGTTAAGTGTCTTATTAATAAACAATGGCATTGTGTTAAACTGACTTGAAACAGTGTTGTTTTGGTTACACTTAATAGATTCATTTTGAAATAATATTTGATTATAACAATACATATTTGATAACAAAAATAATATCTGATGCTTGTTCAATTTACTTAATAAATGACATTAATCCAACACAATTCCTTTGAGTTGAGAGTAGGTACAAACATGATTTTACTTGTGCAAACAGGAAGTGGATTTCACCTTATATATAAAAACTGCTTTCTGCACATTGAATGCTATTGCAAGCAAGTTTGTTTTTTTCCTCAATTGTTTTCTTGAAAATGTTGAATGCGATCACTGATTAAGCTCATCAGTGAAACTGGATTATTTATTTTGGTTGAATCTGACTATATAAATATGAGAATAACTGAACTTAACAGACTAAATCAAAGTCAAGAATGTTAAGTTGATTCAACTAAACAAGATTGAGTTAATCTAATGTAAGTGGACTGAAATCAGTATTTTAACTTAACTGCAATCTAACTCAGTTACAGTTACATGAAACCTGTTGACCAAGATAAATAAAACTAAAAGACACATTGTGCTTCCTTGAGTGTGGGTTGAAGGCACGTAACTATCCGAGCCCTTGGGCGTGCATGCATGTCTTCTTTGAATTTCACTGCATCAAGGAAGTAAATAGAAAAAAACATGTATACTGGTAAATCAAGTCCTGAAGCTAAATAAACTTGAAGAAGGAAATATTTAGTGCAAGCACAAGAGCTTCCTGGCATCTTAGCCAGAGAAAACAGGTGACTAGACTGTTCAAAAATGTGATAGACAGTTAGGGTGTCTCACAGGAGAGATGCATTGATTTCCAAAAGAATAGGAACACAATAGAAATATAGGTTTTGTGCTAGAACTTGATGCTTGTGATTTAAAAAATTATTCCTAAACATTTTATGCTTAAATGCTGAAAAAAAAAAACGGTAAGGTCAAATGAGAAGCAGAACTGGTCTCAGATTTAGGAGATACTTGAATAGAGATGGCTTGATCAGCGTGAGAGAGTTCATTCATTGATCAGAGTTCAGGAGGAATCAGATCCATCTCTCCACAGCACTATGATAAGACATGACTTGACGGGACAGGACTGGCCTGGAAACAATGTAGTTAATAAGAACCAGCAAACACAATAATCCCCAATAACACAGAGAGAAATCCAGAAGAAAAGTAGCGTGGTGATAGCAAAGAGCCGAGTCTAACATAGCAGAACAAAGAAAGCTAGAGTCAATGACAAATCTGCATTGCTAAAAGCTCTATATAAATAAAGGTGACTTGACTTGGCTATTAAAGGTTTTAAAGAAGACATGTGTACCATGACTTGAAGGGACAATATTAGACATGCTAATTAAAAGAAGAAGCTATTAATTGGAAGCAGAAGGCATGTAGTAGAACAGGTTTTCAGCGAAGTTTTGATCATGACTTTTGAAGTTGGAAGCAAACCTGATGCTCCACCTAAAACTCAGCGGTGATGCCCAATAGGGTGAGGATTTAGAGACCGTTTAAAAGAGACAGCTCTGTCCAAAATACTCTGAGCCTTGAGTTCAGAAGCAGAGACTTGCTACTCAGGTAAGAAAACTGGAGTTTTCAATTCTGTTTTTCTCCCTGGTCGTTAAAACACAACAGAGATTCGATATTAAAATGCTCTTTTCTATGGAAGCCTTTTTATATGCTCATTGTTTTTATTTTTATTTTAAATTAATCCAATTTTTTTCACTTCAGAAAAATAAATTGAGACATAAATTGTTATCATGAACAATTTTCATATGCAATTGTATTTTATATGGTTACTGTCTTCATTTCTCAGTGTTTCAGAGATGAATCTTCACACTTTTCTTTTTCTGGTGGGATGCTGTTGTGCCATTTCATTGGGTGGTAAGTTTACAAATGAATCATCCAATCATAATATAACCAACTTTGAATTTTTTATACATGTAAGCATTTTTATTAGGTGTTACAAAAAGTTATTATTGATTAGAAATAAAGTGTAACATGATTTTATAATTTTAAAATGTCGTCCCACCTGCAACCATTTAAAAAATGCATAAATATGTTTAAAATATGTTACATTAATTTAGGAAATTGATGAAACTTTGTTTCGAGGAACAGCGTTTAAATCATTAAAAACAAACAACAAAAAATACCCGTTTCCAAAATTATTAAAGGGTTTATATTTGGTGTATTTGGTGTAATGCAAAGTGTTTATGCGGTTTAAGGTGCAAAAAACAGATTATTTTACACATACTTTACATTTTTATTTTTCTCGTCTAAGTCGTTCAGCATAGACTGCTCTGTCAGCTTCAGGAATCAGTCCTCTGTAAATGTGCTGAACACACTCCAATATTTGTGTTCAACTGTTCTGGAACAATGTTGGAAACACAACTTAACACAAAAAAACTGAGAATTGTTTTTTTTTTACGTGAAATACATTCAGATATCATATTCTTTCACCTTTAAATAATTATATGAATTATTGAAATTGCATTCAGCAAACAGAACAAACACAAACACACACACACACAAACAAACACACACACGTACGTTTAGGCTACATATATACGTACATACAAATGTACCTATATATACTATATGGATCCTGAACACACACACACACAGCAACTCATTCAGGACATGCTCTAGGGCGTTCCTTTTGAATTAAAAACTTGTCTTTGGCGGGGAAACGTTATAAGCCAATTGATGAGATATTTCCTCAATGGCGGAGAAAGGGTTAAATAACTTTTCCTGTGAATGAGATACATCCTACAAACAATTTTGTTTTGAATGTATTATTGATTAAGATAAATGTTTTTAAAAACGTTTGATATTGGATCATACTGAATCCCAAAGATATTGCCATTCCTTGTAGAAATATAAAGGGCATTGACCAACAAGTCAAATCAATCCTGGCTATGTTTACATATACCTTTAATTTTTTTTAAAAAAGCTATTAAATCAGATCTATGTAATCTAACTGATGACAATTGTTAAGGAAGGCAGAGGTGATCGTGGAACCAAAGGCAAAAGATTACTATTATCTCATCATCTTTTTCTAGCAGAAGAAGAGAGTCCCGGGAGACCTTTCATTCTAGATTCATTTGAAGAAGCAAAGAGAATAGTGGATGCTGCTTACAAGTATTCTCGTGATGAGTGAGTAACATTTTGACACCTCAAAGGGAATAAAGGACTGTATTTATAGGCGGTGATTTAAGTCAATCAATTGAACACGCCATTCCTATCGATTTGGCAATGGACACTAATATCCAAAGAATTGTGCAGGTAACCCTAGAGGTGCTGTGTCACGGTGTTGATGCTGTTGGAGTGCCTTAAGCATGAGTAAAATCACTTTAATCCTAATGGTCATGGCAGTCATAAGATAGCACTGTTTGCTCTTGCATATCTATAACAAAAGTTGATAATGTTGGACGGGGTGATAATCTATGGAGGAGTAGCTAGTTAGATCATACTTGCCGGTGCCACATTCTTGGTCAGTTTGGCATAGATACGATCACGTCATCACTGTCTGGTTTGCTCTAAGATGTTACAGTGATTAAGATTGTTGCTCAGTATTCCTGTTCAGTCATTCCAAGTCACTTTTACTAAAAATCTACTAGGAGTTTAGCTAGGGTGCGCAGAGATGTCATCAAGCCTTCCGACAAGCTACGTCTACTAAAACAGCCAGCTCGAAAGACACGAGAGGCTGTGAGAGCTGCAGACTACATGGTGCAGACACTCAGGCTGATCAGTGAGAAAGCCCATCATGTACACAAGAGGTCTATCAATGCTACAGGTATGAAGACAACACACCGCAAATGTTGCAAAGTACAGATCACTGTCTGATGGTCTATGGGTACGGGTTTTCTGTTAGACCTGCTGACTCCAGATGAGCTGAACACCATTAGACGTCTGACAGGCTGTACAGCTCAAACCCAGCCCCCATCTTGTAGGACCACACCCCTTGTAAACAAATATCGAACGATCACCAGCGTTTGCAACAACCGGTCAGTCTGTTCCTCCTTATTTTTGTTAAGACTAAAAGGCTTGCCTAGCTTAACAACTAAATATACCCTTCCCAGGCGGAACCCACTCCTCGGTGCATCCAACACTGCTTTTACCCGCTGGTTGCCTGCTCAATATGATGATGGCATCTCCCAGCCCAAAGGTTGGGATCCCAACAGATTGCACAATGGAGCAATACTGCCCCTGGTATGCTGGAGATCTTTATGAGTAGTTTACTTGAGGCCACCATTAATTAACAATGTCTGAATCCTGTCTTCCTCCTTGATTCTAGGTCCGATTGGTTTCAAATAGTATTCTAAGCACTGCAGATGCTGACATAAAGAGTGATCGCGAGTTTACCTTCATGCTCACCATCTTTGGGCAATGGGTTGACCACGATCTGACATTAACGCCTACCTCGCCAAGCATTAAATCCTTCAGCAATGGCCTCAACTGTGACGAGAGCTGTGAGCACTCTGAACCTTGCTTCCCAATTATGGTCAGTCAAGTATCGTCTCTCTGTCAGTGTTTGTCCCACACTTGTTTTTGTGCAAAAACAGAACTTCATGCTATATTTGATGTCTATGGATAGGTCCCTCAAGGAGATCAACGCCTGCATGCGAACTCCTGTCTCCCTTTTTTCCGCTCATCACCAGCCTGTGGTTCTGGGAACACTGCCTATATGTTTGGCGGGAACCCCAAAGTTCGGGAACAGATCAATGCTTTAACAGCTTTCCTAGATGCTGGACAGGTTTACGGGCCAGAGGATGGACTAGCAAAGGAACTTCGAGACTTGACCAATGATGGAGGTCTTCTACGGGTCAATGATCAGTTCCTTGACAATGGACGAGTGCACCTGCCCTTTACCAAGGTAGTTAGCAAAATGTGTGCGACACGCCAGAAAACACTTAATGACTCCACCCTAACAGAGGTGCCTTGCTTCATTGCAGGTCAGTAACACTTTCATTCTCGGAAAATCTTACTCCATGTAGCAAATGCTAATGAACTCTTAATGTTTGTAGGAGATGGTCGTGTTGTTGAGAACATTGCCCTTACCTCATTACACACACTTTTCTTGAGAGAGCACAATAGATTGGCACGTGCCCTCCATGTGCTAAACCCATCCTGGAGTAGCGAAACCCTATATCAAGAGGCAAGGAAAATTGTGGGTGCCTACAACCAGGTAAAACACTCAATAAAATGTGCACAGGCACAAGTAGCTCCATGCGGAGTACAACATAATGCATGCATGCATGATCAACCTCTCCCATCTCTTTTAGATCTTGGTGATTGAGGAATACTTACCACATATTGTGGGTCCTGAAGCTTACAGTAAACACATTGGATTATATCCAGGTTACGATGAGAATGTGGACCCTACCATTGCAAGCGTCTTTGCCACTGCTGCTTTCCGGTTTGCCCACTTGGCCATCCAACCTATCATTTTTCGTCTTGATGAAAATTTCCAGAACCATCCTCAATTTCCAAGTGTGCCCCTTCATGAGGCCTTCTTTTCTCCTTGGAGGGTGATCTTTGAGGGTGAGTTTGTCAGGCTTGTTGCTACATAACTACTGAGTTTAACTGTCCCTTTTCAATTAATTGCATTACTTCTTGCTTAGGTGGCATTGATCCTCTGCTCCGTGGACTAATTGGTCGGCCAGCAAAACTGAATACACAGGACCATATGATGGTGAATGCTCTTAGAGAAAGGCTGTTTGCCTTTACATCACACATCGCTTTGGACTTGTCTGCCCTTAACATGCAAAGAGGCCGTGACCACGGTATACCAGGTAAATATTCTGGACTTAAACCCAATGACATGCTAAATCATCACTTCATGTACTTGCAAAAGAATACTTACTGGATGGAATTTTGTTGTTCCTCATAAGGCTATAATGCATGGCGCCGGTTCTGTGGACTGCCCGCCCCTCAAAATGAGCAAGAGTTGGCTGTGGTGATGAACAACACTGAACTAGCTCACAAGTTGATTGAGCTTTATGGCACCCCTGAAAACATTGACATTTGGTTGGGAGGCATCGCTGAACCTTTTGCTCCTGGTGGTCGTGTCGGTCCTCTTTTTGCCTGCCTGATCTCTACACAGTTCCAACACATCCGTGAGGGTGACAGGTAAAGATCTCTGTGTATTTAGTCCAGGGCAATCCTGCACAGTTTAGCTCCAACCCTAATTAAACACATTTGAATCAGTTAATCAAGTCTTCAGGTAACTTCCAGGCATGTGTGTTGAGATCGGCTGAAACTAAACTCTGAAGGACCTTGATCCAGGAGCAGGACAGAACCCTTATTTAGTCTGAGACTAGTACGTGTTTGCGTAGTGTTAATGCAAAGTGTCATAATGTGTTCAGGTTATGGTGGGAGAACCATGGAGTGTTCAACACCAAACAGAAAGCATCACTGACCTCGGTGTCGCTAGCCCGCATCATCTGTGACAACACCGGAATCCAAAGGGTTCCCAATGATCCTTTCCGCTTCACCAGTCCTGACGATTTTGTTAACTGTGAGGACATCCCAGCCTTTGACCTCAGTCCTTGGATTGAAACAGGTAAGGCACCAGAGCAAAAGATCTCTTTAATGCACAGTCATACATTTCCTTCCAATTACTGCGATTTTCTGCCCAAGCTTCTTACAATTATTATATGTGCTTTTTGGTAGTATAGCTGTTACAATGTCCAGCAGGAGTGCCCACAAGGAACTGATTGCACACATAGCTGGTTTCAATCAGAAGGACTATTTAAGTATATAGTCCCTGCATTGATTTCAGCAAACACAGACAACGTGATTAATATTCATGAACCCAGCAGCTCATTAATCCTCATTTTATTTTATGTTGTTATCAGTAGTAGAATTTGTATGCTCAACATAGAACTCCTATTTATTTATCCCTCAGATACAGACTTCTTCCAAGGGCCTCCTGGACCCAGAGGGCCTCCAGGGAAACCTGGTAAGCCAATCATGCCTTTAGATTTACCATTAATATAAAACCAAACTCACTTAATCCTTTTTTATTATTATTATTATTTAAGCCACATAAAATAACTAATCTATGGAGCCAAATATACAGCAAATTTTAAAAAGTCATTTTTCTTTTTATATTAAATTTTCTCAGGCCCACAAGGTGTAGCTGGCCCACCAGGACCTCCCATTAACACCACAGGACAACAGTCTGCCTTCTTTGCTTCCGTTGGCACCGTTCTTCCTGTAAACGCTCAGGTTGTTGTGTTCAGTCAGGACCTTTACAATGGACAGAACCATTATAACAAAACATCAGGGAAGTTCTTCTGCCACATACCTGGTATATATGAATTTCACTTCTCATGCATAGGAACTAAGACTTTGGGCACTGTGACCTTAAAGAAAAATAATACTGTACAGCTAACAGCTGAGACACTCAGCACATCAACTACAAGATCAATAGCTGAAGGGAACGCGGTTCTGAGCCTGCAGACAGGAGACTCTGTGTGGATAGAGGTCTCTAGAGGTGCTAATGGTTTAAGCAAATCCAGCTATTTCTCTGGCCATATTCTTTTCCCTGTTTAAAGAAACTATTACCTATAACGCATTACCCTTTTTTTTCTTTCGTATATGACAACATTACCTATGTGAAATTAAGAGTCTGTAAATTAAAATTGTTTGAATTTACAGTTTTATGATATTGTAAAAAATTAAACATTTAACAACACTGATATTATTGCACATTTCCTAGTGTATATGTTCTTATTCTTCTTATGTATGCTTTTAGCGAATGAAACAACTAAATAAATTTGACATTGTGTCAGTTAATCTGCCTTGTTCTCTAAATGGTGAAAATTCATGATGATTATTTACACCTTTTCTCAATTTATTTGACACTTTTCTCTAATGAAGTCAGCTTGTTCGCAAAACTATTAGCACAGCCATCCAATTACAAAATTATCTTAACAAAAAAGTTAGACTGCAATTGCACTTTAATTAAAAATAAAAATTACTACCTGATCTGACGGCATTAGCGTACCTTGGTGCATTTTTAGCGAGCCACGAAATATGTACCAATAAATACATCAGTGCAGTTTCCAAAGGAAATGAACACTAGAGGCAGTAAAACTCTGACATCATAATTTTGTCTTCTGTACATTAAGACACAATTGGTATTTACCATTTATATGCCATCATACTCAAAAAACAAACAAACACACACACACACACACACACACACAATGCAGCAGTTAGACTAACCGTTTAATTATAAAGCATTTGAAATTTGAAACTTTTTTCACATATTTTTTAATACAAAGACTAGACTACAATTTTTTAAATAACTGAATTATCCATAGGAAATCTTACAAGAAATTGCAATTGCACTGGAAATGAACTCTTAAAGAATGCACCACAACATGGTCATGGTCAGCCAGGGAAGCTGGGATACAAGACTTCAAATGTCCTCAGATTTTACTGCGTGATGTTGCTGGCTTTTAAAAGAATGACATAAAAGAGAGAATAGTGTATTTACAATATTCACAGGAGACTTCAAAACAACACAATAAAACCAGGAAACCTCAGGCTCCATTTGAAGTCTTGTAGCCCAACCCAACGGCATCGTTTAAGATTATAAAAGCTGTGATGAGAAAGACTTGCTGGATTTTGAATCCTGTGAACTTGCCTGTTCAACATTACGACTTCTCTTGGACACTGGTGGACACTCACACTGGGACAGTTCAGCACACTCGGACTGTTTTAGGACTGTAAGCTTTTAAAAGCCTTTATCCTTTTTGTTAAAGTCTTGTGAATATTGCAAATACATCATTCCTTCTAAAACATATCTGTAACCCATCCTACATAAGCTAACTAGCTTGTAGACTAGTCCTTCTGGCGCCTCTTTCTTCCTCCCTCCCGGTCCGAGGCCAGGTGCAGCCACCTTTTCATCACGTTCTCAATTTCACTGTTTGTCGCTGTCGATGAAAAGACATTCTTTCGGACAGCATCTAATGAACACAAGTGTAAACACAGACATTAATTAGAGAAACAATAATAACTAACTCAAACATTTTAGATGCTTAGAGTCCAATCAAAAAAAGAACATCTCAAAACCAATGAAACTAGGAACATATTTTTAACTCGTTTAGAAATGTTGAAAATTTACGGTAAAAAAAACAGCAGCTGTGGTTGCCAGAATAAAACGTGAAAAATACGGTATCAATATTTTTTGTTTTACAGTTTTATGTTAAATTTACAGTTAAATACTGTAATTTTTAATAATAAACCGTAATAACTGTAATATAATGTTAATATACCAACATTCATTTAACAACATTACATGTAACCAACACAAAAAAACAGTCATTTCAAAATTCAAACAGAATTTAAAATGCAATGCAGTGAATTCTGGGAATGTTACGGTGTTTCCCTGTAAATTTAACAGTAATTAACCATTTAACGGGTTTTTACTGTAGCATTTTCACAGTTTTTTACCGTTAAAATAACGGTAATATTTTTTTACACTGCACACTCAGACAAACAGAGACCCTGTAAATCCCAAGAGAGCAGAATATTCAACACTAAAAGTATATCTATATTATTATGTACAAAAACATACTAAATAACATCTGATTTCAGGATTTATTTAAGTGAGTTCACAGTAATTTTGCGGTAAACTACTGGCAGCGCTGCTAAAACTACTGTTTTTCTACAGGTTACAATACATCGGGTAAAATACATCTTACAGATGTGTCTTTTTATCTTACACCCTTAACACTTTTAACCCTAATAGAAAAGCAGTGTCTCCATTAATGAGATAATCGAGTGATTCATTAGTTATTGGGCTTTAGTCAACACCTGCAGTGAGCAAACGGAATCACTGCAAGAAAATCTGAAGATCTCCACAAACAGCTTTACCAGCTTCACACGTCACTAACCAGGAGCATCGGCACCAAACCTCTATTTGACAACACATAACAATGGGGATAAATCTATTCATGCTGCAATGCATGCTGGGAGTCATGGATGGAGAGCCCAACTAAAGCGCGCATTCTTCATGTAGGGAACAGTGTAGGGTGTCAAGTGTTGAATCTGTACATATGTGTCTTTTTTGAGAGGTTTACAGTCCTGCTTCCTGCTTTAGCTCAAACGAAACACACCTGAAGTCGAGCATTCAGGCAAGCAGGAGCTAAATGAACAAAGCTCGTACGGGCTTGGAAAGACATGAGGGGGAATAATTAATGACAGAAGACATTGTCTAACATTTGTAAATATGAAACATGTAAGACACCTTACCGATAACAACATCCTTTATCTGCAGGGCTGCCAGGGATATTTTTCCATTCACCCCTCTCCAGTTGATGCTTTTGGCCAAGTCATTTGAGATAGTTCGGTGCATCGTCCTCCACACGGTGTCCTTCACATCGCAGCCCCCGACCAGCCCTAGATGACTGATCTAAGAGAAAGTCATATATCAGCTGATAACACTACAAAAGATGAAACATGAATAAAAGTCATGCAGGCTGGGACGATATGTAGTAAAAGTGGTTTATTTGATCTTCTCACAGTATGCACTACACTGACCAGTTTTTCTTTGAAGTCAGCTGCTTGTAACTTCTGCTCCAGGGTTTTAAGGGCCTGGAGGTCCTTCAGTGGCAGAAGTCCAGGCTCAATCACGTGATCAGTGTCCTGTGGATGCTTGGCATTGAGGAGGCGCAGAATGGACTGCTGCTGATCCAGAATCATCTCTTGCTTTGTAAGCATTTCACGGATTAGTGCTGGGAAGAAAACAAAAGTCTCTTGAGTCACAGTAAAGACTCTGAGTCGTGAATCGTTCATGAACGATGTACTGTACTTACAGACAATGAGCTCAGGAGAAGGAGACTGATGAGTCCTCTGCTGCCTGTGAAGCTCAGACTGTACTCGGTTTAGACCTTAAGGAAAATAAAGCCAATAAAATAAAGTAACTATGGAGTATAGTTATATGTATTCGTTTGTGCTAAAGCAAGCGAATAAAAATGCACCATTCATTCATAAATATATGAGGAAAGTTTGGCGTATGCCAGCTTACTAGCACTGAGTTCAGCCGGCCGCTGAGCTCTGCTCCAACAAACACCATTCTCTGGAAACAAAGACCTTGTAGGCTCTTGTGGAGCTGGTGAGATTAAATAAACAACAATTATATATATATATATATATATATATATACACAGTTGAAGACAAAATTATTAACGGTACGTTCACACGGGGTGTCAGCGTCAACGTTTGACGGAAGGTCATAGCAGCGTCAGCCAATGAAATTAGACAGTTTGCTGCTCTTGAACAGGATGAATGTGATTGGCTGCTGCCTGGCTACTGTATTTGCATAGAGCGATCTGATTGGCTGACGCATCCGTCTGCGGCGCTTCTAGTTTCTTCTAGCTGCTTGAATAAAACAATTGAAAAATAAATGAATACAAAAATGCTAAGCTCAATATTATTAGCCCCCTTAAGAAATTATTAGTTTATTAGCTTTAGAATAAACCACTGTTGTCCAATGACTTGCCAATTTAACCTGATTAACCTAATTAAGCTAGTTAAGCATTTCAATTGCACTTTAAGCTGAGGACTAGTATCTTGCAAAACAACTAGTAAAATAATATCACGGCAAAGACAAAAGCAATGAGTTTGGTCTTGAGAGAAAGAATTGTTAATGTCATAAAGATTAAGACAGTCTTCAAGAGTCAAGAACTGCAGTGAGAAGAATTATCAAGAAGTTTAAATAGACTAAGACAGTGGAGAACAAGACGGGCAGAGACAGGAAGCCAAAGAAAACTAGTGAGAGAGGTTTCTAAAGACCCAAGACACTAGTGAAGGACTTAGCCAAGTCTGGACTGATGTCTCAACGAAGACCGTCACTAGAGCCCAGACTCCCCTTCTGAAGAAGAGACACCTCCAGCTAGAATGAAGTCTGCTGAGGACACCCTGGAGAAAAGTGATGCACACTGGACAGGTGTCCTTTGGTCAGATGAGATCAAACTACAGCTTTCTGGCTATAGAGGTGTTATCTATGTTTGGAGGAAGAAGGGAGAGACAAAACATGATGCTGGAGGATAACGCTGAGGAGATGTTTCAGTGCGTTTGGTTCTGGGGATCTCCTCACGGTTGAAGGAAACATGACTATAGGAGATTTTGAAAGACAACCTCAGACAGTCTTCAAGAAAACTTGGTCTGAGTCGACATTTTGTCTTTCAGCAAGATAAGCATACCGCACTTCTGGAGAAGAAATGCCTCCAAATGATCAAAGTGAGTGTACTTGACCGGAGTCCAAGAGAAGATCTGTGGAGCACACTAAAGTCCAGAGTTTGTGCCAGAAGACCAACAGATCTGGAGGAGCTTGAGAGATCTGCTGAGGAAGAATGGGCTGTCGCTCCTCAGGAGACATGCTTGAAACCTGTGGAGAACTACAGCAAACCACTAAAGGCTGTCGTCAAGAAGAAGAGACACACTATTGACTATTAACATCAGAGGGCTAATCATTCTGACCAGCAGACTAAACTCTTACAAACACTACAGTCAATACACTATTATGTTCAAAAATGCTGTGTTTATAAAGACTGGACCCCCATCACACTATCAGCATCATCAAAACTAGTAGTAAATAAATTAAACGTGGCACTTTTCTGTTTCTAAGTCACTGTTTTTGGCATATTTAGTGTTTATTTTTACATTTCTAATTACTTTTGAAAGACTTCTAGCATTTTTTTACCATCCCACTGGTTAGTGTTGATTACATAGTGGAGCTTTTTATACTTTTCCCGTTAAATACACCTGGATTCAATAAACAGAATGAAGTATGTTTGTGTAGAAATTTAACAAAGACTGCCATGAAATACTCAGAGAGACACTGATTTAGGAGCAACTTTCTAAAATTAAAGTGGTCTCTTATTTTTTTTCTGCGGCTGTATATATATATAACGTACTGTATACACTCACATTCATTTGCAAACTCCTCAGGTTGCCAGACGGTGTGGTTACTGTCCATCATTTCTGTAAAATATCCAGTCTTCGAAGGTACGTCCTCTGTGGGTCGATTAAACTGACGGACAGGTGGAGCAGCAGAAAGACCCGAGTAATCCTGCTGAAAAGTCTTGTCTTCCTCGGAGTCCATCAAGAAAGAGCTCAAATGTTGAGTGTGTGACCTTTAAAAGAAGAAGAAGAAAAAAAAACTTTACCATGCAACAACACGAAACAAATGTTACCAAATACATTACACCTACTTTTTACATTTCATTTTTTTCCGGCCTGGTTCCTCAGTATCCGACTGAACCTCAACCTCTTGAACCTTCCTCGTGTCTTCCTCGTAAGCTTCTGTTGAATAAAAAACAAAAAGATCCATTAACTCTTAAATTCCATGATAAACAGCATCTAAAGTAGAAAGATACACTACATCACCAATAATCTAGTCTTGGTACCCAACAAAGCCAGAAGCATGCCTTTCTGCATTGACTACCAAGCCTGGAAGGGCAAAGCTCTCCTAGACGCCATTTCTATTGCTTCTCTGTGTGGAGCTACCATCTTCAGTACTTCAGCCTGGAGAAGCAGATATTGGCAGACGTTTCTCAGAAAGTGTCACACCTCTCCATGCTTTGTAGGGCTCTGAACATGACTTGGGAGTCTGCTCGAGGAGAGAGTGTAGGCTTACGTCATGGCTGGAAAATGATGTTTGGGCAGGTGATATGTGGGGGACATATTGCAAGGATGTCATTTTGAGATAATAGCCAACCATTCTGCCATTCCTTGGGAGTTTAATACCCAGATTCACTGTAAGGTGTAGAAATGGTCTTTGTGACCTGCTTCCAGACACAATAGCAGAAGGAAGTTGTTTCATAACGTTCTGTCTGGAAAAAAGCAAAATCTATGAATAAAAAATGTAAATATGCAGTTTTGTTCAAAAGTATTCATACCCCTTGGACAAATCAATACTACTAAGAAAAAGTACTTTGGCAAAACCTCCACTGCTATGCAATTATCTGAACGTGATGTGAAGTTGTGATATTTATTTGCATAAAGATTGTTATAGTGGTCTAAAAGTGTTGTTAATTTGCTTTATACTTCAATATGTTGGTATTTTCTCATTTGTAAGTGTTTATGTTTATATGTAACTTTATTGCATTGCTGGTTATTTTTTGCTTTATGAGTGCTTCTTCATTTGGTGTTGATTTTCCTGTTTACGGTTCTTTTCTTTGTAGATTCACACATGATTGAGTCTCCGCCAATGTGGAGTGTATAATGAAAGTGTTTAGCAGCATTATGATACACCCAGTGAGGCTGTTCAAAATTAATCATACCCTCGCAGAAATTAAAAATCCTTCTTTTGTGAAAGTGCTCATAGTTTCCCACTCCGTCTATTCTTATTGCGTTAGCATTATCCTGAGGTGATTTAATTAGACGAACCATTGGATTGTGTTTCTTCAGAAAGAATGATCAGATGATTTTCCCCATTGTGACACAAGGTTGGGAATGGCATTCAAGGTTGAACCTCAAAGTCATTGTGTGTGTACCTTGTATTTTGTATCAAGCGTATATTTGATCAATCTTTTTGGTCAAATGAAAAACATCTGCTGAAAAACGCACTGCACTTCAAGCATTCGTGAGCTCTAGGCTGGATTAGCGTAACGCACTGCTAGCTGTTGTCCTGCATCTTCAATAAACAAGCTACAAATAGTCCAAAATGCTGCTAGAAAATAGGATGGCATCACCCCGATCTCACAGTGTCGGCAGTGTTGAGTTCTTCATCAGCTACAAAGTGCCACTGCTTGTCAGGCCTCAGATGGTTCAGCTCCTGTCTACCTCACTAATCTCTCTACAATCCAGCCCGCTCCCTAAGGTCACGCAACTCTGGCTTTTTGGTAGTAAATGAATAGGAAAGTCCAGTAAAAGAGGTAGAGCTTTTTCATATTCGGCTGCTAAACTCTGGGATGGGCCTCCAGAGGAATCACACAAGCTTCAGTCTGGGTCCAACTCTTACGAAGACCAGCAGAAACATCAAAACTGACCGCCACGAACTCGTTTCCCAAATTTACATAAACACGAGCACTTCACATTTCAAAATTGTGTCTTCAGAACATTCTGGATGAGATTTTAACTTCATCTGCGTTCGTGAGCTTCGTGACGGAGAATGACCAAAGACACCGACCTGTTTGTGTCTCAGTATCTACATGTTGGACCCTGATCCTCCCGTCTTCACCCTCCTCTCTAATAAAGCCCATCTCTGTTTGGGTCTCAGTATCGTCTTCAATCTTCAGGTCTTCTCTCTCCTCCTTAATAAAGGCCATCTTTATAACGGTGTGACGCGTGTCAGTCTCTTCCCCAGGAGTTTTTCCTGTGAGTGAGATGAGAATAATTAACAGACTGAAACATACACTCAAACTAATTATCTGTGTCAATCAGCCGAGATATAACTGTTTGGAAATCAGATATCTGAGATTTTATGCGTCTGAGCTCGTATCTCTAAATAAGATGAGAAGTCATATTAAACATCAATCTTTCCAATTCACATGACACAAGTATTATAAAATACACAGACTACATTGTTGACAAACAGTTGTGGAATTAACAGTGTGTTTATGATGGAGTGGGAATCTTCTCTATTACTCATGTGTGGATGTGCTTTACTTTATTACAAAACAAACAAACAACAAAACCTATGTTCATTACTGTTATCAGGCAGATTATAACATTACAATATAAAACGCTGTATTTATGTAAACACTTTAACAAAATTAAAAACAAACCTTTCTTCAGAAACGAAGATGCATGAGCTTGGCGCAGACTTATGACGTCACACCGCGCACCAAAATAAAAGTCCTTTCAGATAGACCTGAAACTCACATACAGAAAACATTTTAAAAATAAGATACAAGATAAACCAGATTCAGAAAGTTATGCATCTTAATCTTTATATTACAAAATTTCGACTTTGTTTTGTTACATTTTAAGATGCTTAAAAGAATTGATTTTCACTAAATGCTCACAAATTCTTATAAATGGTAATAAAATCTGCCTTAATTAAGTACTATTTAATAAAATATGGCATAGCACTGAAATGTGACTAACATCTTTTAAACTCTCAAACTTAAAAACAAGATCTAATTTAAAACGATTTGCATAATTTTACTCAACATAATAGGCCTCTATGAAATTATAGTTAACAAACAAACCCATCGTTTATGAGGAATGTGTGGTCTATTTTTGATCTTATTGATTTTAGTGATGATGCACTTTTATATGAGCAATTTAAATTATTGCGGTCGAACAAAAAACTGTTAATTACCCTACTTAACAAATGGTAACAAATTTAGCTATGATTGCACTACTTTTGGGGTTTGCTCAAATATTGAAATTCTGTCATAATGAGCATAACAGCACAAACATATGAATTATATTACTAATGCTCTTGTGCAATGTAGTGTACATTTCTGAGTGACTGCCTCCTGTTTATTTTTTTAAATAACTCTTTTCACCACTAGATGTCACTACAAGATTGTAGTAGTAGTTGTGGTTGTTGATGGCTTGCCTTTGTAGGCAACCATAACCTCATCCACAGACTGCTTGGGGGTCTGTGGCTCACTTCTGAACGCAGTAACCAGGAGGCTGAACAGTGGCCGGACTTTGAAGTATCTGTCTATGCTGCCAGGAATCTGGGTGTTGTCCAACTTCTTCCATGTGGTTAGCCTGGCTGCTGGCTTCCCCTTCAGCTTGTGGTGCTGGCCGGTCTTCATCCTCATTGTTGTCAAGCTCCTCGACTGCAGGTCACACACACTTTCTCTTGCATGGAGTGTCCACATTGTGGGCAGGTGGGATGAAGTCAGGGTCTGCCACGTCTTCCTCATCGTCACTGATGGTGGGGTCAGTTGGCACAACAACAACTGACCTCTTTCCAGAGAAAACTGTGTAGGCAGCTGCAAAAGAAAAGTGAAAAAGTTGTTAATATCAAGTCAATATGAAGCCCATTTTGATTTATTTGTGAAAGAAAACAGCAACGATGAAGTGCAGATCTACTGAAAACAAACATCATTTGTAAACATATAATAAGAAGTGAAAAAACAGTACCAAGAACTGGTGGAATCACTTATTTTATTAATAATATTAAACACCAATGTATGCCAGTAAACATAAAGACAAATATATGCCATAATAATATTAACTGGGTCAGTAGTGATTATAATAATACAAACTTTGACAAGATAAACATGTTTCGCTGTTTATGGCTTGGTAACTTGAATAAATGGCCTAAGTTTCCACCTGGATCACTGTATAATGTTATATAAACTTGTGGCAACTGCCAGTGCACTTGTCCTACATTATATTAACTAATAAATTGTAAATATATAGTAAGAAATAAAAAATAGCCCTAAAAGTACTGGTGGTACCACTTATTCTAGCAATTATAAGACTCTTATTAAAAACAAACAAAAAAAAAAACACACCAATATATGCCATTTAATTGTAATAAAAACTATTTTAAGGTAATCAAAGTGACCAAAATT
Organism: Enteromius radiatus; assembly: GCA_032357445.1. Lineage (NCBI taxonomy): Eukaryota > Metazoa > Chordata > Actinopteri > Cypriniformes > Cyprinidae > Enteromius > Enteromius radiatus. Next base: position 21,903 of record JAUCMS010003835.1, read on the forward strand.
ACACTATTTATAGCTTGATCATTTCAATAAATGTTTAAGTTTCACAATGTTACAATATTATACAACATTTAATGCACTATTTAATACTATTCTACTACTTTTTATTGCATTATTCATAAAAGTGAATATCTTAGATATGGCTTACTAAACCATCAGCCGTATGTCTAAAAATGGACATACTGTCACTTGCGCAACTCGTACCTGGACATACTGTTAATTGAGCTAGTCTTACCTGAACAATTGATCAAAATGATCAATTATGATCACACCATTTTCCATGCCACAACGTTCACTAAAGAAATCCTACGCAAACAACGTCTATCTCAACATGTAACCCAACTATTCAACCATGTGTGAGTTTGATAAACTTACCATTGTTTTTTTCGATGCTCTTTCCGTATTTTTGGGAGTAGATAGGAGCATTTTTTAACTTCCAGAACCGCAGTGATGTTTGTGACGTAGACTGATATCCACTGATTGGCTGGGAGAAATCCATGCACTTCCACATGGAGAGGCATTTAATCGCCATTGGTAATGTTAGATTAAGTTACCAAATATGATTCTTTGCTTGATAAAGGGTTAAAGGAGAATGTGTTCTTCAGATCTCCAGAGGATGATAAGACAGCTCCATCGGTGGAAGACAAACTCTTTCTTCACATAAAGAACAAAGAGGTCTACCTGGACAAGGATAGCCACTGGGTGGCACCACTTCTTATCCACTCTCCAAGAATTCAACTTCCTAACAATAGAGAGCAATCAATGCAGAGGCTAAGCTCTTTACAGCGCACTCTCTTAAAGAAATCAATTACATTTCTTTGACTTCATGCAGAAAGTGATTGAGGACAGACAAGCAAAGACCTTGAAATCGGTGGAGGAATGTTGGTATTTGCCAGTTTTCTGGGTTTACCACCCCCACAAACCTGACAAAATTAGGGTGTTTTTTGATTCAAGTGCCCCGTTCAGGGGGGTTTCCCCTTAATGATGTTATACTAAGTGGTCCTGACCTTAACAACACCCTTTCGGGTGCTCTTCTGTAAGGAAAAGGTAGCTGTGATGTCAGACATAGAACAAATGTTTTAAAGTAAAAGAGCAGCATCGCAACTATCTTTGCTTCCTTTGGCACAAAGACAACTGTGCAGAAAAGGAGATCATCCATTATAGAGTGACCGTGCATGTCTTTGGCAATAGTCCGTCGCCAGCAGTTGCAATATATGCCCTGAGATGAGCAGCAGAATTTAGGTGGACAGATGCTAAGAACTTTGTGTTTCGTAACGATGGTATCACATCTGTCCCTACTGAATTAAAAAGTGCACACAGACAACGCTATCAAAGCTAGGTTTGAGTCTGCATACAGTGGCTTCAAAAATAACTCGGCAATGGATGCATCCATCAAGTGAAAGAGCCAAAGATCTCAAAGGATCTCAAACCCTTCACTCGAAGAGGAATCCTTTCCACTGTGAATAGTTTATATGTTCCTGTCGGGTTTGTTTGTCCAGTTACTATGCAAAGTAAAGGTCTAGTGAGAGAACTTTCAAAATCCAGCAAGATTGGGACACTGTTCTTCCTTCAAAGAAGGTACTGGGAGGATTTCATCTTTAGCTGAGCTAGATCGATCGTGGATGCCTCACATCATATGTCCTAACCTCTACGTGTGGAGCTCAACTTCGTGACCTGTGTATCTTCTCGGATGCTTCTACTCTAGCTATTGCTGCAGTAGCTTACCTTTGAGTGACAGAATCGGGCAGACACTCTCATGTGGGGTTTGTAATGGGAAGAACCAAGTTAGCCCCCTTTCCGGCACATACTGTTCCACATCTTGAGTTATGTGCAGCAGGAAGGCTGTCCAGTTGATGGAACTGGAAATGAGAAACTGACATGGAGCTTCAAAACATTCATTTTTATAATGATTGTGGGGTACTAGGAGGAGACACTGACATAACTGTCCTGGAGAACTTCTTTGTCCTCTCCATGACTTTACTGATGTCCTGGCTTCAGAGAAACAAGTCAGACTTTCCTCCCTGAGGCCAGTCTTGGAGCACATTAACAATGAGATTCTTCAAGATCAAGAGGAAGACTGCGCTCTCACTACACAAATGAAAGCTGTAACAAGAGAAGACCTGTTAATGCAGCTGAGATATACAGAGGAAAATAAAAATGTACTGAACATAGACAGTTTTGTGGATCCCAGGTTTAAAGGAAGCTTCCCTTTAAATCTGGATGACACAGTCAAGGCATGCAGTGATGAAACAATGGCACTTGCATCACATCCAGATACAGAAGATAATCTAGCATCATTGACTCTAAATTGAGATGTCCCTTCCAGCAATCAGTTCTGATTCTGACCCACTGGCTAGGTGGAAGCCACATGTGGAAGAAGTTCCAATGCTTTTAAGAGTGGCCAGAAAGTACCTTTGTATTCACGCAACAAGTGTGCCCTCAGTAAGGGTGTTTCATGAGTTTGCGCTTCCTCAAGATAAACAATAGCAAGTTTGGCGAGCTGTCGGGGGCGACCTGGGAGTTCGGTGAACCCCAAGTAACTGGAGCCCTAAACGAGGGTGTGGCTAGGAGTCTGCATGCCCCCTAGGAAGGAGCGAACAGCGGCGGGAAATGCAAAAATGTGATGTGGAAGGGAAGGAAACTGGCCTATTTATAGTGAAGAAATAGCGACTGGATTGGCTTACGATGGGGGTGGCAATGATTGAAAGATTGGTAACAGCTGGTTTGAGTTTATATGCGCTTTCTATCAAAATTGGTTTGTAACTACATTTAGCACTAGTGGCCACAACCTGTCTCCTCATCGGTCAAGACTGAGCACTGAGAATGTGGTTAACTTGGTTGAAGCATTAAACTAAACACAGCGTAATACAAATAGAATAGGAATAAAGCCATGAATCAGATTCATCTCTTATTTAATATGTATTTCTCAGGGCACGTTATACAACGTACATTCAAATTCAGTTCAAAGGAGAGCAAATAGAAAACACAGCATTACTTAAATAATAATAACAATAAAATTAGAATGGTTAAAGAAAAGATGGACAGACATACTGTGAACTCATTGTCAACAAACAAGTGAACTCTGTGACAAAGAATGCATTAGTTACGCAGTATATTTTTAACATTGCTGAAATCGTTTAATATACTTTAAAGTTCACTGCGCTTGCAGAGTTACTCCGCTCACGTGCTGCTCTTCTTCTTTTGCGTTTTTTCTACTCTGTTCCTGGTGCGCGAGCATGCGACTAACGTTTTCCAATGTCGTTTCAGATCTCTGCTATAGATGAAGCTCATGTCACACTGAGGACACTTGAACGGTCTCTCTCCAGTGTGTTGTCTCATGTGAACCTTAAGGTTTCCTTTAGATGCGTAGCTCTTTCCGCACTCTTGGCAGGTGAACGGCTTCTCTCCGGTGTGAGATGCTTTGTGACATTTGAGATTTCCTTGGCGTATAAAGCTCTTCCCACACAATTTGCAGGAGTAAGGTCTCTCTCCAGTGTGAACTTTCATGTGGTAATTTAGACTTTCTTTGCTCGTGTAGCTCTTCCCACAGAGTTTGCAGTCAAAAGAGCTCTCTCCATTGTGAAATCTCATGTGGTCATTAAGACTTTCTTTTCTTGTGTAGGTCTTCCCACACAGACTGCAAGCGTAAGGCTTCGGCCGAGCGGGAAGGCTCACCTTGGATTCCAGATCTCTA